>APFE031269044.1:3944-24263 GCA_000404065.3 Pinus taeda
CGCATTTGTTAGCAGGGGTTGGACTCCGGATGTAAGAAATCTCTTGATATCTATTATGTTACTCTTCTATTGTAAATCTTCAGACAACTAATACAAAGGATGATGGGATTTCCCAAAGCATTGTGTCTCTTGATGTCTTACTGGTGTATGGCTGAAAGTTGCAGGATTCCTGTGTATTTCATGGCTCAATAAGTTTTCTTGTTACTCTCTGTTATATGTTTGTTATATTTTCTTATATCATTCATGTTTTCCATGTACTCATTATCTAAATAGCAAGGAAAAAGAATAGTCTCAGGATTTAATCACTGAGTACCCTGAGCTCAATCTAGGCTATTTTAAATGTTTTCTTCAGTCATGGTAATGAAAGATTAATTCTTAAACGCTATCTTTCACACTATATCATCACAGTAATCTATTGTTTCAGGAATTCAAGTAATGCTCCTAAGTAATAGTTCCCTTTCCCACATCCCAGCTCAGTGAAGAATTCTTAAATGCTCTTTGCTAGTTGTTTCTCATTTCACCCTCACAATTTACAGTTTGTTTTATGAAATACATACAGGCCCTGTAATTTTAGCTGCACTTAAGCCAGGATCTCAAGGAAACAACAGCTACAGACCCCATTGCCCAATGGATGAGTTTCACCTGCAGAGAACACTCTAAAACTATCAGAATCATCCTCCCAACCAAACATAAAAAAAAATCAAACATTTACTTCATAACTAGCCTAAAAACTCCACTAGAACAGTGACAAACCTTACAGAGAGAGCCCTCTCTGATTACAGTTGGGCTAGAAGCTGTAGTCCAAAGATTGGTTAGTAGTTACCCCGGCCGTATTCCCTTGGGAGTCATAGGGAATAACCTGGGTGTTAACACAACCGTGAACCAAACACACAGAACAACAATTTAATTAGGAGTTCACCTAAAACTCTTTGGCTACGTCTCCATGAGCTCTAGTCAACTCAACTAGGCTCTCTGGGATTATGGAAAATTCCTTTTAGAAGTTCTTGGCTCAACTCCATTGTTTTACATAGAAACAATGGGTTTAGACACCATTTTATTCTTGGCTCTTGAAACTCTCGGCTCTCAGTTCTCAGTCTCGGATCTAGCCTTGGGTCTTGGGTCTGGCTCTTAGCTTTGGCTCTAGCTCTTCAGCTCTAGCTCTAACTCTACCTCTTCGGCTCTAGCTTCTTTGGCTCTCTACAACTTACAACTATTTGGCTTTTCATTTGACCTCCAAGTGACTACCTCGGCTACTCTACGCATTCACTTTTTTCTCCCCCGGCCTCTTTTTTCTTCTGCTCCCTCTCAATTGAGATCTCTACCTCCTTTGAGGTAGTTTTCTGCTTGCTAGCTTCCTTGGTGGTTTTTCTGTGATTCATTATCCCTCTGCAGCTTTGCGGCTTCTCTGCTCCCTATCGATTAGACTGGCCATCTAGCTTTGCGGTTCTGTGGTTGCAAAATGCATCATTGCTTGTAAAAACACCTACTTCAGTGTGGCATGATGATGAGGAGTGGTTACAGAAGGAATTAGGGTTGTTTCATAGGCAAAAACCCTAAAACTGAGAAAAATCCATTACACAGAGTTTTCTGGAAAAATACACTATCGGGGAGGACTTTCGGACTTGAAATCCCATCCAATCACCCCTAAATCCCTATCAGCCTTGCCATTAGGTAGTATATCACATTGTATTAATGTTTTGGGTAAGATCCCAAATACACGGGTAATACATGAAAAACCCGACAAAACACTTTCTAAGGGACTTGAAAATTTATCGCATCCACCCTAATATCACGTCGAGATCACCTCGAGTCGCTTTCACAAGTTCCACCATCGATCTACGGGATCTTCGATCCAACGATCAATATGCGATTTCAGGTGGCTTATGAATACAGAGGTTACCCACGCAAAAAGGAAATTTTCCTCTCTCCTCCGTCGGCCATGTGTCATTCATTGTATGGGATTGGGCAGAGCTAGCTCAAGACCATTTAATACTCGAGGCCCGCCGAAAATCCCACTTACAGAACTCGAATTTTATACATCATGCCTGTATTTCCCCTTTGAGTCCGACTTTATCGCTTTCCTTCGTATTTTGGTTTTTACACCGAAACTTGCTTATACACAGGAAAGTCCCTTTATGGTGGAACTCAAATGTTATGAAGATGGGTTTATAAAACCCATCGGGTCCGGTGATCACATGTGCATGTATTATTTGCCCCTTTTATCGCCACAATGCAATGTTGTGATGCAATATATCTTAATCGGTCGTCGCATAGCCTTTGGGGGGGGGGGGGGGGCGCTGTCCCTTGTCTTATGCCATCACTGATGCCGATCTGTTGATCGGCGGTCACAATGTCGCATCGGCCGGGGTCCTTTCCTCATGTTATATGCACTAGCCTGCCTCCAACCCGATATGTCGGGGTTCGACAATCGTGGGTCTCTTCCCCTTTCCTCTTAAGTCTGCTCTTCAACCCTATCTGATGTGATTTCCCTCTATAAGAGTTTTTTTTTCCCATTCGAGTTGTAGTAGATTCAGAATGAGACGATCTCTGCAATGGGGCCATTTTTGGGAACTTACTTCGACTTTCGTTTTCTTCTCTGAGAAACACTTAGACTTAGGAGTCTATCCAAAATCCATATTGGATCAATGAGGTTTTGGTTATGCCATTTGGATTTGCTAATGCATCTATTTTAAAACCCTTCATTAGAAAACTTGTGTTATTATTTTTTGATGATATAATAATTTAAAAAAAATCATGAAAAACATGTAGAACATGTTACAGGTTGTTAACATTATTGTTAGAGAAACAACTATTTGCAAGGCCATGTAGTTGCACATCTAGGATTCAAGAAGTGGAATATTTGGGCTCATATTATATCTCATGAAGGTGTCAAAGTGGACCCTAAACAAATCAAAGCTATGAAGAAATGACCAATTTTTAAGACCTTAAAGAAACTCAAAAGATTCTTAGGCTACATAGAGGATTCTTAGGCATGCCATTAAACATAACAATACACCAAATCAATACTTATATCTTCTGACAAATATCACCCAATTTGTCTTTCGTTTCTTTAATTCTAGATAGAAGATTACTAATATTTCATTTTTCTTCTCTCTTTTTATTCGGATAGAAGTTTGTTTTTCTAAAAACAACACTCAATTTATATTGGCCATTTATACAAACCCTTAAGTACCTCCCATGTTTTGTGGGACATTTTGTACTCTCCCATATGGGGAATACTCTTATCTTTTATGAAATTTTTTAAAAGAAGGTTTACCTTGTTTTCTCCTCTCCCGGACATTAATTGATGTTACTAGGGTTGTTGACATTGCTTCATCTCCAAACACAACTGGCCAAGCATTGAACCATTCTATTAATGTTTGCAACTTAAATTTCCAATTTCTATAATTTACTTTGGTTAAAATAGTTTATTCATTTTAATAGCAATTTATCAATTATTTTGAAATGATAGAGAAATTAAATATAAAATAGACGCTGTCATCAAAACCAATCAAACAACAGTTATCTTAAAAGATAATTAAATTACCTTCAATGACTCTCCCTTCTTCCTTGTTGCTCTCCCTTCAGAATAATAACTAAAACATGAGTGGCAAAGATATGACGATGTTGGTGCAATCAATCTTTATTGAAAGACTTTACTTTCTTCCTTGTTGCTCTCTCTTCAGAATGATGAGTAAAACATGTGTGGCAAAGATATGACGATGTTGGTGCAATCAATCTTTATTGAAAGAAAAGGACTTACACCATAGTAACTATTTTTTTTCCCTTTTCTTATCTCATGGATGGATTAAAAATTCAAACAATAACATTGCAACAAGGGCAAGAAGTTCCATCCCCTACATTTACAGAAGCCCATCCATAGAGGAGAAGAGATCATGATTCCTTTGATGCCTTCGTTCCCTTACCGCAGTGCCAAGGAAGATGCACTTGACGCATTTTGGAGCACTCGATATTCCTGGCGCCTATGGTGCACAAATATAGTTTTTTTTTTCTCTTTTCCCTGATAATGTATGGGAGTTTTGTGAATGTTTTTATGAATTTTTTAAATATTTGATTTTTTGAAATTATATTTGATTACATGAATATAAAATGGATTTAAAAATATCATATTGAAAAATTTCAAGTTTTGTATTTATATGATATTATAAATTTGTATGAAATATTTTTAATTATTTTTGTTTTATATATTAAATAATATTTATTTAAAAAAAATTATATTAACCAAATATATATAAGGAATGAGTGCATTTTTTTAAAAGTTCATTCAAAGGTGTATTATCCAGCAATATATTCATTTATAAGAGAGTAGAAATATTTGTTTTAATAGAAGTTTCTCTTATTTGAAAGGTGTAATTTTTTTTAATATATGAATATAAAATATTTTTATTTATAGATTTTAATATTTATATGGTATTATAATTTCTTAAAGTAGTTTTTATAAGGATATATTATTTGTTTAAATTAGAAGTGTAAAGTTGTTGGAAGGTGTAAACAATTAAATGAAAGATTGTATATTTAGTTTTGAGTTTAAGTTAGTTTGGAAGGTGTGTAAAGAGTTGACGTGAAAAAGGTTGTTTATCATGTTTTTTAAATCTATTATTCGTTAAATTTGTTAGGATTTAATTTTGTTTTTATAAATTTATTAAAAAATAATTATTACATTTTTTGAATTTTTTTTCAAAGAATTTTGATTGGAGTTTTGTTATTATATTTTTTAATAAATGTATTTTTGAAAGTATAAATATATTCAATATTTTTATACATATACTGTGTAAGTTTAATCATTAATTTTACAATTCCAACGAATTTTTAAACATTTTAATTGAATTTTGAACAAAAACAATTAAACAAATTCAAATCATAACAAGCTTAAATTGAATTGATTTTTTTAGAAATTTTAATATTAATGTAAATGTATCTAATATATGCTAATTTATCAAGTAATTGTGAGGAATGATATTCTTCTCATCTAAATTCAGTCTCCTTAACAACATAAACGAATTTTGTTATAATTTGATTTAACCTTGTTATATCAAAAATATAGAAAGAAAGAACCAAATAAAATTTTAAAAAATATCAAAAAGATTTTTAAAAATACAAAGAATTAAAATAAAATTTTATTTTTTACATATATTGATGGTATAATATATATAATATTAATCATTTACAAAAGTATAAGTTAAAAATTAAATATTATATTTAATGAATATTTTATTTTTATTTTTATTTTTTTAACAAATTTATTATCAACATATTACTATTTAATTGTTGGTGACATTTTGTAATTGAATCTAATGATGTATGTCAACCATTGATATTTCCAATTCCAATAACTATTTTTCTTTTAATGTTTTTAACTCTCAATATTTTAAGTTCTTAATTTACCAAGAGTAATCATATCATAAATATGATTTGAATATGGATAGAGATCATAATAATTTATCCTTTATCTCAACAATTGATATTTGCAATTCCAACAATTCTTTTTCTTTTAATGTATTTACTTCTCAATCTTTTAAATCCTTAATTTATGGGGTCAACATGAAGATTAATCATCTCATAAATAAGATATTAGTTTGGATAGAGATCATAACAATGTATCCTTTCAACCATGAATGCTAGATCCAATGAACTTGGAACCACACTAGTTGGTTCGAAACGCGTTGACAATTGTTTCTCTATGTGATTTTGCTGAAATCATTGTCACAATCAAGTATGGATCACAAAAGTCTAAACTCTTTATTAATTTAAACTCTTTCTTTTACCATTTGAGGAAATATGATGATGTGTATCAAATTTTAAAAGTAATGATTAAACTGAAATCAATTTAGTATATCTTCACTATAATAGCAATGGATACATTGAAATTGCCATGTAACTATATCCCTCCCTTTATGATCACATTTGAGAAGGGTTACTTTTTTTCTCTTTTCTCATTTACTTGATCATTCATGGATGGTTGCATTTTCATGTTTGCATATGACCCTTTTGAAAGTTGAGATAAACATGAGATTCAAATATTATTCATATGATAGATATAAATAAATACGATTATGGCTCTTGGTTTCATACTCCAAGAGGTCTCTTGGACTTCACATAACTCTTCATGTTCACTTATGGCTTTTTTATTTCCACACAATGTTAATATTGCAATTTACATAATCCCTTAAGAATTGTGTTTCCAACATTCACCCCCCCGACCTCGCTTGAATCTAGAGGGTGTATGTGAGTCCAAGAAGAGAGCTAAAGTATGAAGGTAAATAACAATTAATGGCTAGATGTGATCTCTAAATCTAGTGGCTTATGGAAGACCCCAAACCAAATGGGGTAGAAAAAGTCAAAGTCTTCTACTAGTGGTGGTTTAAGGAAGACCACAAACCAAAAAGGTAGCAAAAGTCGACTTCTATCAATGGTGGTTTAAGGCTAGTCACCAACTCTAGAACTTGACTCTAATTTATATCTTATAACTCTCTGTTCAAATTGATGATTTCACATCGCATTTGTTCTCTCATGAGTAAGCATATAGTTCATCATTCCATTTGCATCAGTTTCAAACATTGAATGATAATTTTAAATACCTTAAGATTGTGTTCATTAATTTTGGTTTTGGTTATTGAAGGATATCATTATATTGTGTTTCATCAATGGGGTAATGGACTGTGTAGGTGTTAGAATTGGGTAGTAGCATATCCTAGTTTTGGTGGGGATAACAACCTCGGTATGCCTATTAAGTGTCTTGGACCTCCTATCAACATTGTCTATTCAAGCTTAGGGCTCAAATACATTTACAAAGATTTGGTCTAAGGGGAACTTTCTAGCTTTTGGGGAAAAGCAACAAATTATACAACGTATGTCTCCATTTGATGATTCTTCACTCTCGACACCATCTCATAAACCTAGAATTTGTCCTTTTGGGTTAGGCACATCCCTTGATTGGTTTTGTAATGTTTAACTGAAAGAGTCTAGACATATTAGGCTATCTCCTTCACTTCTCTTATTCACTTGTTTTCATTTGTGGGATCTCTTTATTTTTCAACCCTTCTAGTTTTTCCATCCTTCATTTTGTATCTTCTTAACCCTAGAATTACTAGGCAACAATTAGGGAAGGCTAACTCAAAAATTTTGTCGGAAAGTGCATAGAACGAGGCACCAATTCATCTTCAGGCTTCTTGTATTAAAATAGTTGTGTTGAACCCTAGTTCAGTTCTCTTTATACTTGATCCTCAAGATCAAGAACTACTAAAACTTTTAATGAAATTTCATTAGGTATATAAGTTTGTATTCCTTATCCTTGTTCAAGTTCTTTCCTCTTCTTTAGAAGTCATACTCAAAAGTATTTACTAATTTAGGACTGAGGACATCCATATTAGATATAAAATCATCCCAACATGGATAAAAATGATTTTAATGAATGCAAAATAATTTTAAGAAGTTGCAAAGAGCTAATTCATTTTAATAAGAAGACTCTTTCAGAAGCGTACTCTAAAATGAATGAATTGGGGCACCATTATACCATGTAGTATGCTGACATTATGGATTTGTTGATTCAATAGAATCAAAGGATTGATTTATTGGAATTTGATAACTTGGCTGGAAAAATAGCATTGAATCATAAGAAAGATGATATGTCATCGGCCTCAAATGACTGGGTCGAGCATATTAGGCCCCAACTCAATGAGGGAGGAGCTTTTTTTATAAGGAAGATAGGATAGGGTGTACACTTTTAATAATAATATTATAATTTATAAAATTATTTTAGATTTGATTTACCTTTCTTCAATATTCTCTAGAGATACTTCATCCCCAAACTTCAGATCTGTATAAGATAACAAGGCTCATGAGAGCACCCAAGAGAAATTGTTTTATTATCCCTTAAACAAAGGTCTACTAATTATACTTGTTTGTAATCCCATGGTTGGTTTGCATTTAACAGAAGATCCATTCCATCAACTTGAGTAGGTATGATAAGAAAAGTGGTTCTTGGATTGGCATGGATAAGGAGCATGCGAGGAGGTGAAATTAGAGGAACCTATGAAGAGTAAAATATTTCGTAGGACACCAAGGCCATAAGAACGATAGGGTTGACAGAAAATGTTGGAGATGACTAATTGGTGAATCAAATGACTTATGGGTAATTTTTCCTGGTGTTCTAAGTTTGAAATATGGGAATTTCAATGGTGACCAACTTGTCTAGAAGTTGTAACTTTGTTGAAATACTAACTATCAATGTTTTGAGTGGGTTTTATCATCCTTGGGTTCATACTATAAAATGGTTTTGTGCTATTATGATTTTAACTGTTATTTCAGCTGTTATGTGTAGTTTTCCATAACCCATAGATATGAAATATAAATTAGGTTAACAAGTATTATAAATGTAGTAAACTAGATTAAAAAGATAAGTAAGACTAGATACATGAAATATACCCTTGTATTAAGATAATAAGGGAGGTGTTGGAAACATGGTTTTAATCCATTTTGCAGAAGATTTTTGGTCTAGATTTGACTATGCACCCAAGATTTCATGAGGAATTGCAAGGTCTCGTGTGTGGGGAGACATTGAGCCTTCATTTTAAGTCCTTTACTACTATCATAAGTGTGATTTTTTCCCTCTCTAATCCCTCTTAGAGCTTATTATCTTTCCCCTTTTATCACAGTCGCTTGCATTATGTTCATCACATGCTAATAAGATGTGATGTTGTTAAATTAAATATTTTCGCTTTATTTTTAATAAGTTATTAGAGCTAGATCCTTATTTTCCTAATGTGTACTAAATCCCATAACCTAGTAAAGATCTAGTAACCAAAATCATTAGTTGTCTTACCTTTGCATCCCCAGGGTTAAATATGTCACATGGTTTTCGTTGTCACGTGTCTCAAGATTGATTAATGTTGGTGACTTGAAATGGCTCCTAGGTGGCTTCAGATGGCTCCTAGGATAGACAAGGAAGGCACCAGCTCATAGTCAATGCTCCAACTAAATGCAAGGTGGAAATGCATACAATATATAAAGAGTTGAATATTTAATCAACTTTGAGATTTTAGAAAGTGGCACGGATATTTTCATGCATGTCATGTCATGAAAATATCCTATGCCAACATACAAGTAGTTACCTGTGTCAATGAGAGTTGTATATGTCAATGGTATTATGCTCTACTCTTTTTTTACAATGTAAACAGCTAACACGTTTGTGTCCGCGGGAGTTATTCATGGTTAAATACACCCTACCCTATATTATATAACCTCTATAAAAATTAAATGTTGAAGCCCAGAATTCATCAAGGAAGTGGTAAATATATGTATTGTAGAGTTGTTCAAATGGTTGGATATGAAGGCCATATGTTGGTGTATATTGTAGTTTGATGATGAAGCATATATGGATCCATTTTGTGTCTCTACAAACTATCTTTATAATTGTAATGTCAGTATGTGTATTCCTCTTTTAATATAAATGATGCTATTCTAAGTTTTATTTCATAGCAAAATACTTACAATATAGTTTTCCTTTGTATCATGAGATACTAGGTGGGGCCCTCTACCTAGTTTTCTTTGCAAATTCTTTTATTTCTTAGTTATATTACCTAATTAGGGAGATTTGCATCTCTACTTATGTTACGAAAATCAATATTGTAATTCACTGTCATTTTAGTTCTTGAACTTTCATATGCTCTTCAATACAAAAGTGTGGATTTCCTATAGATGTTAGGCACTAAAGGTTGAAGAACGAAAGTGCTTTTTAAAGAATTGCAAAATTATTTGATTCATTTAATGCAAACAATGTACTATTTTCGGATATCCTAAAGTGCCCTTGTAAACATAATTGTAGTTATCCAACAAACCTTTAGCATTTTAGTTTCTTTTTGATTGAATGTTATCTTTTAATTGTAAAGTATGGATTCCCCTACAAAAGTTAAGAACTAAAGGTTGAAGAAAAAAAGTGCTTCTTAAGGAATCATAAAACCATTTAATGTTTGTCATGCTAAACAATTGATAATGATCGGAGTATGCAAAGTGCTCTTGAAAACATAATCCAAGTGATCAAGCAAACTTTTGTAGCCCAAAATATTTAGTCTAATTGATCTTTATTACGAGTGGGCTATCAAGGGCTAAGAGGGATCAAATCTCTTAAGGTGCGAATCTCTTTTACATTTTTTTCATTGTTTAAATTACAATTTTGAATGTATAAATGGATTAAATGCCTTGAAATTCTCCTTGAGCACTTGGACTGTGTAGGATACATTACTTAAATTTACAGTTTTAGTAAGTATTCCTTGGATTTGAAAAAAATAAAAAAATATATCTAGAAAGGACCAAAATGAAATTAGTGAGTAAGATATTTCAAATGTTTTAATAGTATTTTTTTTTTTTTGTAAGTATTGAGGGGCTTTTTGCTCAGTGCATTAAGATTAAATACCATTTTTTGGAAATATAGTAAATTTTTTAATGAAATATGTTAATTAAAATACAAATTATTGTTTCATCCAAATATTAATATATATAATAAGAAATTGGAAATAATTACACATTTTTCTTTACTTTCAATTAATTTTATATATAAATATATTATATATATTATATTTTTTTGAGAGTTGATATAGATTATGTTTTTTTATTTCTTAAGCAAGAGTGGGTCCTTCTATTCAATTAACTTGAAAGGTTACATAGTATACAAAACAGGAGGTGTGTATACTAAATACCATTTTTTGAAATATAGTAAATTTTTTAATGAAATATGTTAATTAAAATACGATTTATTGTTTGTGTCACATTGAAAGAATAGAGATACTCGGCTGCTCTGACAATAATTTATTAAAAAGTACTAGGGGAGAAGAGCCATGGCATCAGCAGCTCAACAACAAGTAGGCGGAGCCGAGGCCGAACCAGATCTAAGCAACTACTCTCTGCAGAAGTTCAAGCTCTACGAGACACGTCAGAGGTTTTATTTAATAGGGAGCGATAAGCACAAAAGGCATTTCAGAGTGCTGAAGATCGACCGGTCGGAGCCTTTGGAGCTCAGCGTTAGTGAAGATCCCGTTATTTACACGCAGCAGGAGGTCAAGAATTTGCTGCAGAGGATCAGCAAGGGCAACCGTTCCACGGGCGGACTGACCTTTGTTACCAAGGCCTTCGGCATATCAGATGATCATTCAACGGACTTTGGGGACGCCGGCTCTCAGCCATCTGCCGTTGCATTCGGCCACAGCTACCCCCATCGGATTGGAGACGCCCTCGTCAAGCGCAAACCTCCAGAACATGCATTCAGTTTTCTCCAAGCAGTAGCTCTTGGAAATAATTTCTTCACCCTGGAAGGCTGCTCTCTTTTGTTTACTTCTTCTTTATCCCCGCCAAACTGTGTCTGGACGCTCTTGTGGGCGGATCGCAAAGTCAGATCTAGCGTCCCTAGGACTCCCGCCTCCTTTCATCTCTTTCCCCTGCGGCAAATGCAGGAAAGGAAGACCCTGCAAAGCTCCAGCCGCCTGTTGTCTCAGATCTGCAGAGGCAAGCAGAATTCTGGTCTCTCTGCCTCATTCCAGATCCTGATCAAGCTTATTTCTGGCAAAACCCTGCTACAATGGGTGAGAGCGTCGGATCAAGTGCAAGACCTCAAGCAGGCTCTGGAAATCAAGCTGGGGATTCCCTTTGCAGTACAACGACTTCTCCACGAAGGTAAACAACTCGAGGATCTTTACCCCCTGTCTTTTTACAACATCAAGAGAAATACCTCCATTGCTCTTACCCTTCGTCTAAGAGGGGGCACTGCAGGACAATCATCCTCAGCTGAGGCATTTTCTTACAAGGACGTTGTCCATGCGAAGCTGCCTAAGAGAACAACTCTACCTGCTCAAGCTCCCAAGCCTTTTCTGGTGGACAAACTGGAGGAAACCCCCTCCATAGAAATAATGCATCCTTCGCTGGATGAGCAAACCCAGCATTTTTGCGGAATATGGCATTATCTGCAGGTTTAATGGGCTATGGCCATGCACAACAGACCTCTACCAATGGATCCACTCTAACTGGACCAACAATTGCAAGGTTCTGCTATGCTCAAAGGGATTTTTCATCATAGCGTTTGCCTTCGATGAGGACTATCAAAAAGCCTTAACTGGTGGCCCATGGTTCTGGGGAGCAGCTGGCTTATTCCTCACGCCTTGGTTCCCAGATTTCGATCCCTCTATAGCAGTTATCACCAAACTCCCCATCTGGGTCAGACTTCCAAACCTCCCAGCGAATCTATGGCACTTTGCAGTATTCCAAGGGATTGGCAACTCTCTAGGCCGCCTTTTAGACGCAGACATCTCTAGAGGCGAAAAGGGCTTATACACTTTTGCCAGGATTTGTGCAGAAATAAACATAAGCAAAGGACTCCCGAACCAGATCAATCTCAAAATTGGAGATTTTCATTGGACCCAAACCTTGGACTACGAGAATACAGCCTTTCGTTGTCACATCTGCCATCATACAGGTCACCTTCAGAGCTCTTGTCCCTCGATGCGAGCCCAAAAGAAGAAAGCCAATACTAAGCAGAAGTCCAAAAGCTGGATGCCTCATGATCCTCCTCCCATGGATGATTTTGACTTCAGCTCCGATGAAGATGAAGAGAATAAGGAAGGTGTGGAAACAACGTCGGAACCGGATCCGTCCCCGGCAGGTCTAGTGGATTCGTCCGTCATACCAGCCTCACAGAAAAGGATCCATGAATCCTCCACCTCAGACTCAGACAAGGAGACCTCTCCATCAGCTCATCTCAGTTTGCAAATCATGCCAGCTCAGCAAAGCCCTCCTGAGTGGGTGAAAGTTGGTAAAAAGAAAGGGAAAAAATGTAGAATAGTGGATTCTGCACATGTTGGGTAGAATCCCCTGTTCAGATCCTGCTCTTTTGTTCATCTTGTTTCTTCTTGCTCAGCACTGATCTCTACTCTTTCTCTCTTAGGAGCCGAGGTGGACTACCAATCCTTTCCGGCTGCCTTTGTTCTTGCTTCTCTTGTTTGTAACCTCGCATTTTACCATACGTTCTCTTAATAGATTTAGTTTTTACTGAGAAAAAAAAAAATACAATTTATTGTTTTATGCAAATTATTAATATTATAATAAGAATTGAAATAATTACACATTTTCTTTACTTTTATTATTTTTTCATATATATATATATATATATATATATATAATCTCTTTTGAAATTTAATATAGATTATGTCTTTTATTGCTTAAGCAAGAGTGGGTCCTTCTATTCAATTAACTTGAAAAGTTACATAATGTACAAAAAAACAAGGAGGTGTGGCCCACCTATAAGACAAACCAAGCAAAGCCTTTGTTATCGAAATAGCATCTCAAACAATGGGCCAAGGACCCACACAAGATTACAAACAAATCTCCAAAGACCGAGTGATCCTCCTCCAAAGATCTAACTGTTGGGAATCATTTCAGATGGCTAACATGCACACCCCTTATCCTCTAACTCGGACCTGATGAGCCCAATGAATTGTGTTTAACAAGCATTTCGGGTCCATCTGGGGAGAGAACCTCCAAGCACTTTACCTACCCGAAATCCATCATATGTGCACGATCACGATGAGGTCGTGCATCTAACACGAAACTTAACCAGTGATTCAGACTCGAAGCTAGATTAATATCCTGCATAAATAATTCCAGGTTCAGTTTCCTTGTTAGCCTTCTTGCTATTATCCACACGAAATGCATGCAATTGTTGCGATTTCGCTGACCTACTTCCCTTTTATCTGAATCCGTGTCCTAATGAATCAGGGTCCATATTCTAATGTTAATGTAATTACGGACCATAAGTGTATCCTTGGCCCACCTTATTCTGTTTGTATTTCCTGGCTTGAGAACAATTATTTTATAAAGTTCCATGAGCAATTTCCAGCCTTAAGGCCAAATGTAGACTTTAGAGGGGTAGATGACCTCTTGGTTATGATTTTCCATATACTGCTTCCTCCTATGGACCAAAATTCCTTTATCTCCGTTAGTATTCATCCTACTTATTATCCTTGCTCTGATAGAGCTCTCTATCTAAGGTCACATGTCTGGAACATTCTTCCCTCAAATGTCTTTGGGGAGTCCCTATCCAGTCATATCTTATATTGCTTTTGGAACAAAGCACACCTTCATTTTCCAAAATATCCTTTAGTTTGTTGCATGTTCTCCTCACATGGATAAAACTAAGGGTTCTCATGTTTTGTAGGTGGGATCGAATACGTTGGTAGACTTGCAGTAACCTCCACTATCTCGACACTTTCTCTAGTGCTGCTCCATTGCCAATTTTATTGAGCGAATTAATTATCAATTCAAAATCAGATTCAATTATGATGTTATGTAAGTTTGAGTCCCTCAAGATTTCTAGGGCATGTTCCATGGCCATGAGCTCTTCCATATTATTGGCAGCCTTCCCGAAATGACAGTGAAAGATGGTTTTAATGAAACCCCTTTCATCTCTTATTACTCCTCCATACCCAGCCATACCAGGGTTTCCTTTTAAGGCTCCATCTATATTCCATTTCATAAAACCCTAAGGTGGAGGTTGCTAGAATTCCTTATCAACTGTTATATGACTTACTGTCTTGTTTGTGCCTTGGGGGGAAAGCCCCTGCAGTCCCAAATTTAGAAGTATATTCTCATCCTGATCTTGAGGTTGGTTATCAGGGAGGTATTTTAAAAGGGTTCCTATAGTTTCTTTGAGTTGTCTTATGATCTGAGTCACGATGCTCTATGGTGACCCAATCCTGTTATTGAAGATTCTCTTGTTGCATTCTTTCCAAACATCCCAGATTATAAAGCCTGGAACCAAAGCCCATGCTTTGTTAATTATTTCATTCGCAGAGAATTTTTTCCTCCAATTCTTCAAAGTACTGGTGATGCTGCCAATGTCCCTGTGTGATTGTCTAAAGATTGAAGCCACCCAATTCCATAAGGTGGAGGTGAATGGGCATAGCTTGAGAAGGTGTTCCATAATTTCTTCCTATGATTCACATAGTTGGCATCTGGAAGGACCAACTTACCCTCTTTTCCTGAGGTTATCCCAAGTCAGAATTTTTTTATGCTGCACTAACCACATGAACAGTTTAATTTTCATCTAGTTTTGGTTCTGCCATAGGTCCTTCCATACCTTATCAAGGTTTGGGAAGTCAATCCCCAGGGCTATTCACTTGGCCTCTTTGAAGTTAAAGTTGACTTCATTATTTTTACCCCATCTTAGTTGATCTGAAGATGTTTATATCAGAATCTTTCTCTGATCCAAGATGACTGTAAGAGCTTCTGCCTAGGCTTTTGATGGGGAGTCATCACTGTAAACTAGGTTCTTCCATTTTCTCCATTTTCCATCACACCTTTCCTAATCCCAAAATTCATTTACTTTGAGTAGCCCTTTGTCATTAGTTTCATTCTTGAGATTGACAAATTATTCTTTTAACAGTTTATTTTCCTGTTGCCAATTATCCTCCCAAAACCAAGAGAGGTTTCCATCTCTGATCTCCCAGAAACTGTGTTTCTGAACTATGGCCCTATTCTCCCAAGCTTTGTTCCAAATGTGGGAGCTTTTGATGAGTCCAGACATCCTAATGTAATCCCTTTCTTTCCAATTGCTTGCATATTTCTGTTTCCATACTTTGGCCCAAGGGGAAACTGATTCTTTTATACATCTCCAACATAGTTTTGCCCCCAAGATTTTGTTTAGGGTTTTAGGATCATCAAGTCCCAAACCTCCATGTATCTTTGGCTTGCATATTTTATCCTAGGCTACCAAAGCCCATTTCTTTTTCTCTTCCCCTTTGCCCCAAAGAAAATCCCTTTAGATATTTCTAATGTGTTGCATTACTCCTTTAGGAGCTGGAAGGGTTGAGAACATGAATATGGGGATAATTTGTTGGATAGATTTTGTAAGCACTAGTCATCCTACTATATTCAAAGACCTGTTAGTCCATTTATGGACTTTGTACTATAGTTTATTAGTAACTAGCTTCCAAACTTCCTTACTTAGAGGTTTTTCTGTTAGAGGTACTCCCAAATATGTGGAGGGTAGCATATCTTTTTGGAAGCCTAGAATTATGGTGAGGTTTCTCGGAATATCAATATCAATATTAAAAAATAAAATATTTGATTTGCTGAGGCTTACCTCTGTCCCTGCAGCAAAAACAAATTCATTCATGATTTTTTTAAATGTTTAAGCTTCCTTGAATGTGGGTGTACCCCGCAGCATGGTGTCATCCACAAATTGTTGATGGTTCAAGGTATCCCCATTTAAAGTGAGTTTGAGACCCTAGATTTTGCCTTCTCCTTTGGCATATTTAATCGCATTGCCTAGCCCTTCAATCATTAGAATAAAGACGAAGGGTGAGAGCAGATCTCCTTGTCTGAGTCCTCTTGAGGGCTTAAAGTTCTTGGATGGTGAGCCATTTAGCAGGATTGAAAAACATGGGGTGGTTACAAGGGTTATTACCCATCTTATCCAATTCTGGTCAAAGCCATATGCTATCAGTACTTCCTTGATGTAAGCCTAGCTTAGCTTATCATAAGCCTTTTCTAGGTCAAACTGAATAATCATACTTGCATGCTTATTGCTCTTAAGTGAGTGAACCACCTTGTGAGCTTGAATGTTGTTATTAAGAATTTGCCTTCCTTCCACATATCCAGTTTGCTCCTCAGACACGAGAGTTGGGAGTAGGGGCTTAAGTCCATTCACAATTACTTTTGAAATAATTTTATACGCCACGTTGCATAATGCTATGGGTCTAAATCTGTCTGGTGTGATAGCATTCTCCTGCTTTGAAATTAGGGCTATGAAAGAGGTGTTGAGCGCCTTCAAAACAATTTTGCTTTTCCTTGAGTCCTCCACCACATCGAGGATATCTTGCTTGACTATTTTGCAACATGTTTTGACGAACTCAAAGTTGAAAGCATCCAGACCTAGAGCTTTCCCATGTTGCATTTCTTTGATGACTTCATTGATTTCCTCTTCATTCACTGGCCTATTAATATTATAATTGTCTTCTCTTGTCACTAGCTTAGGAATATGCTTTGTGAAGTCCTTGATAAATTGAGATCTGTCTACTAGAGGCTCCTTGGCTATGCCTTGGAAATGCTGAACTAGAACAATTTCTATATCTTGGTGTGTAGTGAGCTATTTTCCTTGAGTATCTTTGATTTTTCGAATCCTATTCTGCGACCTATGACCCATGGTAGATTTGTAAAAATACCTTGTGTTCCTTTCTCCCTCTTTTAATCATTGTACCCTCGATTTCTGTTTCCAAAAAATCTTCCCTTGCTTGCATAAGCCTTCCCATTCTTGTTGAACATAATCATCTTGTTCCCTACTCTCCTCGGGGAAGCCCTCTGTAATGAGGATTTGGTTGATTTCCTATAGTTTCCATTCTACTGCTTTTTTTAGCTTCGAATATATTGCCAAATTCACTCTTATTCCAATCTTTAAGCCTTTTTTTTATATGTTTCAGTCTCTGATGCAAAAGCAACATTTTAGTTCCCTAAACTTGTGTATTTTCTATCTACCATCTTTTAATATTGTTGATGAAGTTAGGATGGGTAAGCCAATTGTTTTGAAAGCTGAAAGGTCTATTTCTTGGAGTTCCTATAAATAACGCTTCAAGTTGAATAGGCCAGTGGTCCGAGCCTACAAAAGGAAGTATCATTGCTACCATGTTATGGCCCGTGAGGATGAGGTCTTTCGAGAAAATGAATTTTTCAAGTTTAGAGGCCACTTGAGATGCTCCTCCCCTCTTATTATTCGAGGTAAAGATGCCATTATTTGTCTCTGTATCTACAAGCTTCATGTTGATTATGAAATTTTGAAATGCTATAGAATCTCTGCCTAGTGATCCAGTCCCCACTTTTTTTCCAATAGAGACCTGATCATATTGAAGTCCCCTCCTAGAATCCAGAGGATACCAGGATATCTTCCTCTTAACTCCTCCAATGAGGTTAGAAGTCTAAGTTTATCTTTCGGCTTTTGTGGACCATAAACATTTGTGAGAAAATAAACTTCCTTGTCCCCCAAAGGTAGGATGGCCACTCATAAATAGTTCCTGAATGCTTCAACATCTAGGATACGAAGTTTTTGAGGGTTCCAAAGTGTGAGAATTTCTCCTGCTGCTTTGTCTGCTTTAACTTCTAGATATTCATATTTTATAATAAATTTGCTATGTATCTCTCTTATTTTGTCTACTGAACATTTTGTTTCCTGGATGAAAATCATATCTAGTTTTCCTTCTTTCATTTTGTTGCTAAGATTTCTTTGTTTCCTTTTACTTCATAGATCCCTAATATTCCATGTTTTTAGATTCATTAAGAAAGATTTGTAAATGAGTAACTAGTTAGGTCTTTCATCTTACCTGAATTGATCATGAGTTTTCCACACACTATCAGCAGCTCATTCTATTTTTTCCTACCTCTTTTCCTGCATGGGTTCCTAGGAGCTAGTCTCAATGTTGCCTTCATTGTTTTAACCCCCTCATTGTCCTGACTATCATGGTTTATTTTGACCCGTGAACCTTTTGCATGAGCTCTCCATAGGAATAGCTATTGCACTCTATTAAACTCCTCTTGAGGTAGTGAATCCATTCCTTTGGTAGTTCCCTACTCCATGAACTTTTTCAGATCTAGATGCTCCCTATCAAGAATATCCTATAGTTCATGATCCTCTGTTCCCACCTTGCTCAGGGTCATCTCTTGGCCCCTGTCAAGTTCCATAGTGTTCGACAGATCCTCCTTTTGGTTGGTCGTTTTCAGGTATATCCTCTATGCAATCTTCCTTTTCCTTCTCTGGAGAGTTATCCTCCACTATCCAGTTCACTTTATCATGTTCCTCTTCTTCTTCTAATAGCTTGAATCTATTCTAACTAAATTGATTTTCGTCGTTGAGTTTCTTCTGGTACTTTCTCCCTCCTTTACTTCTGCTCCCCACTTTGTTAAAGCTTTCAATTCCTTTCCCTGAGGTTGCTTTAGTTCTGCTTTCCATTTTGTTTAAAGGGAAGTCTCTGAATAGATGTCCGTGTTCATGGCATTTGCGGCATCTAAAACGAACATGCTCATAATCCATCCCTTACACCCATTCTTCATCAAAAACTTCTAGAATTATTTCATCTGGTAGAGCTCTAGAAAGGTCTATCTCTACGCATATACGGGCAAAGGAGGTATAGTTTCCTCGCATTATGGCCTTTGATATTTTTTTAAAATGCCTTAGTTTATTTCCTATGGCTTTTAATGATTCTGGGTGCTAATAATCTAGAGGTAGGGAATAGAGCCTTACCCATACCAGAACTAAAGTGAATGTCTCACGCTCCGGGACAAAATTCATCACCCAAGGCTGCATATAGAGGCCTGTAGTAGCATAAAAGTAAGGCCCTCCTTCAAACACACTGTCTTTATCCTCTATGTTTGTAAAAACTATGGTGAATAAACCCTTGGATCTAAGGTGCAGATCTATATCCCCCTTAGATTTCCAATGAGTATTTATCCATGCATGTAAAGCCTTCTTTGTTGGCCATAATCCCATGAATTTACAAATAATTGCATAAGTCGCCATGTGTTTGCTATGCACCTATAGCGTTGGATCACTTAACACCACTCAGGGTGTGATGGTTGCCCTAGGCTTACATGGTCTAGTCCAATTTCTGGAGTTAACATTTTGATTATCTCCTCCTATTCACTTCTCTCGTCCGACTTCTTCCTGCATATCTTCCTGCCCCTGTGAGCTTATGATTTCTTGTTTCCTTCTTCCTAAAACCCTGGTTTCAGCCCCCAGTGGTTTCTTGAATCGATTAGAGACTACCTCACTGTAGGAGGGAGTGGAATTGCCCCCTCTCTCTTCTCCATGGTGCTCAATGCTAATCTTCTGCTGCAAAACCTAGTTGTGTTTTCTACGAACGACCTCCACCTTCCCCTATTTTCCTCTTCTTACAAGAGGAAGCATTCCAGGTAAGAGATTAGTTATTATTAGATCAATCATGAAGTCATGATATAGATTATGTTATTCCACATTAATATTTAAATATTTATTTATAGTTGAGAGTGAAGTTTTTTTTTCAACTTCTAGGTTAATGTCAACAACAAACTGAGTGAGCAATACGATCATTGATATTTTCTAATTCTTTTAATTAGAACTAACCAAATAGATATATTCATTTTTTTTAAACAACAAACCTAATAGACATAATCAAATGTGATAAATGATTATTGATAGTTTATAATGCATTTAATTAAAACTAACCAAATAAATATATTCATTTTTGTTTTTAACAATAATATAATGAACATAATGAAAATGAAATAATTAAT
>APFE031269044.1:38534-66760 GCA_000404065.3 Pinus taeda
ATAGAAAACATAGAAAATCTGATAGAAACACTTTCTATCAGACTTCAAATAATATCCAATCGCATACATAATCCATATTGGGTCTGGCCTTTATCGCATGTCGCAAGGCACAACTCTTTCATATGGCTACGATCCCCCTCCTCCGCCGATCTTCAAACGCTAATATTAGTGTATCGCATATCGTGGGGTCATGGGTCTTCTCCATTGTTGCACCATTACACTCGTCGATCGCCAATCGTTGATATCGATGTATCACATATCATCCCTTCACGATACTATGGGTCCTTTCCTCCTTGGTTTGGTGTGATGAGATATTGCGATGTGATAATCGCAATCTCATATCACAAGAACTCTTGGGCTACAGTAAGTCCTCCCTTCAGCAATTTGTGACGTGATTCAATCCTGCTCCACCGTTGATCTACGCGCTTGATCAACGATTTATATGTCACACTGATCGCAATCGCTTGAGGCTGAGGTTTGATGTGCCGCAGGCTTCCTCCGATGCTTCTGAATCCTATCTGTTGATCTAGTGGATCCAACCGCTCTGCTACATTCCTGCTGTGCTTCCGCTTTCCCTTGGACTTTCAAGTTTTTCCACCATCTTTTTGTTTTGCGCTATTAATCAATGAAGACTTGGACTTAGAGGTTTTGTATACGAGGTCCATTTTGGATCATGCCTTCCCACTGAAAAGCTTTTGGACCACCAAAAGTTGGTTTTTACCATTCGAGCAAGTGAGGATACAATTCCTTCACTTGTTCAATTTCTATCCATCGTGCTTTGCTTGGATTTGAACTTTTGAGTCTCACTCTCAGATACTCAACATCCCCTTGACACGTAGTTCTTACCTTCTTGTCTAGAATTGAGTTCTCTTGTAACTCATTGAGATACTCAGGAAACAAATCCCCAATAGAAGGCAACTGACTTTTCTCTTCAGGATCTCCAATCAATGAAGTTTCATACAATCTCAAGTTTTTTGCATTAACGACTGAATAGATCTGCATAGAAGCCGGAAAACCAAGGTGAAAATCATTTTCCCCAATTTTATCAAGTATCTTGAAAGGTCCATGCCTTATTTGTTATAGCTTGTTACCTTAACCCTGCATTCTATCTTTGATGATACATAGCTAGACTTGATCACCAACTTGAAAAATATGCTCAACTCGATGCTTATCATGTCTTTCCTTCTGCTTGGCTTGACTTCTTTCCAGCTGTTCCTGTACTGCCTAGTGAATTTCCTAGATTTGTCCAATGAACTTGGTTGCTTTATCGACATCATTATGTCCATCAACTGCTATGTCTTTACCAAAGGAAAAATCCAAGGGAGACTTTGGTATAAAAACAAAACAATTCTCAAAGGAGATCTCTGAGTAAAAGAGTGCTTAACGTAGTTGTAACCATGTTGCACATAATACAAATTCTCATCCCAAAGCTTGGGATGCTTGTTGCAATAACCTCTAAGCAACTGGATCACTGTCTTGTTGACCACTTTTGTCTAACCATCTATTTTTGGATGAAATGTTGTTCTCTTCTTCAACCTGGTGTCCATCAACTCCCATAAACTTGACCAAAACTTCCCAACAAATCAAGAATATCGATCAGATACAATAGAAGTGGGTAACCCAAAATGAACCCATACATTCTAAAAGAACAACTTTGTTGTTTGTTTAGCTATAGTCTGCTTGTTACATGGTATCAAAATACACATTTTACTGAACCTATCCACAACAACATACAAATAATCATGACCTTTCCTAGATTTTGGAAATCCCCCAACAAAATCCATGGAAACACTTTCCCAAGGATGAGAAGGAATTGGAAGTTGAGTGTACAAGCCTAATTTTCTATTACTAGGCTTTCTTGTAGCACACATAGTACACCCTTTGATATATCTAGAAATTGTCTCATCCATTCTTGGCCAATAACAAAATCTTTGCAATTGTGCAACTATTTTACTTGCACCAAAATGACCTGATATGAGAGAAATATGTGCTTCTCGGATTATGTTAACTCTTTCAGTTTGTGGAATGCATAACTTTCCCTAATGATATAAGAGTTGGTCCTTTACATAATAATCCAATTGTTCTACTTGGTTGCCATGAGTTAAAGTTGCATATACATGTTAAAATCTACATCTTGAGGATATTGTTCAATGCAACTTTAATGCATTATTAAATTATGCTTAAGTATAGTAGATGCATTTATGATTGGTCTTGATAACATGTCTGCAACCTTATTGTGTATGCCCTTCTTATATATGATGAAAAGATAAAATTGTTGTAGAAAACCCATCCACCTATAATGTCTTGATTACTGTAATTTAGTTTGTTAGTGATAATATTGAAGTGGTTGATGATCTGTATGTATGATTTTTTCTTTGCCCATTAGGTAATGTTTCCACTTTTTCACACTTTGTACTAATACATATAATTCTTTATCATATGTGGGATAATTAACTACTGCAAAAGTAAATGTCTCAGAATGATAGCATATGGACATTCCGTGTTGCATCAACACTACTCCCATGGCATAGTCCCTGGCATCTGTCTCAATCTCAAATGGATGTTGAAGATCTGGTAGTGCTAGTACTAGTGCTGTATTGATTTTCTCTTTTAAGGTGTCGAAGGCTTATTGCTGTTTGCCTCCCCACTTAAACACTCGTTTCAATATTGTTAAAGCATGTAATGGAGATGAAATCAAAGAAAAGTTAGCAATAAACTTTCTCCAGTATTATGCTGCCCCTAGGAAACTCCTAACCTCTGTAGCATATTTGGGTTTAGGCAAGTTCACAATGACTTCAACCTTAGAGGGATCTATCTTCAATTCACCATCCCCTACAATATGACCCAAGTAATTTAAAGATGTTCTGCCAAATTCACATTTTGACAGTTTTACATAGAGATTTTCTTTTTTTTTAAAACATCAAAACTCTGCTTTACATGCTTTACATGGTCTTCCCATGTCTTACTAAAAACAATAATGTCATCTAAATGAACAATTACAAAATCATCAATAAACGGTCTAAGTACATCATTCATAACTCTCATAAATGTAGCAGGAGCATTAGTTAAGCCAAAAGGCATAACTAACCATTCATACAGTCCTTGCTTTGTCTTGAAAGCAGTCTTCCATGCATCTTGTTATGCAACTCTGACCTGATGATAACCACTCGCAAGTCTAACTTTGAAATGTAAACTTCTTGTTTCAATTGATCTAATAAATCATCAATATGCGGAAGAGGATAACGATTCTTGATCGTTATTTTATTTAGTGCTCTATAATCAATGCACATTATCCACGAACCATATTTCTTTCTCACCAACATGATTAATGATCCACATGGTGATGTGCATGGTCGTATAAACCCTTTATCGAGCAACTCCTGTACCTACTTCTTTATTTCTGTAGTCTCTAAAGCTAACAACCTCTACATTCCAATGTTAAGTAATGGAGCATCTTGCTGCAAATAAATGTCATGTACTATTTCTCGCTTGGGTGGCAGACCTTTAGGCTCTTGAAATAGAACATCATACTCTGAAACAACTTTAACTAAATCATCTTTCTGTTTAGAATTACAGCCTTCAAATGCATTGGATTTTTCAGGATCCTTTGCCTTTACAACCATTAGTAAAAATTGCTTACTTGAATTCACAATTTTTTCATCTGTCCTGAATTCATGAGAGAATAGTTACCTTTGAGTTTATGAGCCCTTACAATGTATTCTATTCCATTTTTAGTGAGTTGATACTTATTCTCAACTCTATAGAAAATAGCTTTCTTATCATACAAGCATGGACTTCCCAAAACAATACCACATATATCCAATGGAACTATATCTACTCAACCTCATTTGCAAATGTTGATCTAATAGCAAACCTAAGTTTACATTGTTTTGTTACTTGTAGCTTTGGTTTATCACAAACCCAACCTAATGGATATGGCTTCTCATGAGGTTTTGTTTGTAATCCCAATGTCGTTACAATTGTTTCAGAAATCAAATTTACTTGTGATCCACTATCAAACAATGTATCAATCTTATTGTGCTTGGAAATTAATCTAATATGAAAAAGTTCATTTCTTTACCTCTCATTATTTTCATGATGAACAGATTGTGTAGAATTACTCATGGATGCCTCAGAATCGTTACCTTTAATACCTATGGCTGTAACGGTTGTTTCATCACCTCAATCTAATGCCAAGTCCTATTGAATAGTAGCAGCATTCTTTCTCTACTTACAACCAAACTCGTTAGGTTTTCATTTTCAATGCAAAAGCCAACAGTGTGCTACATCTTGTCCTTCTTTCTTACAATGAGTGCATGAAGGTTTATCCTTATTTACAGTGTTTTCTTTCCTCTTCCCCAATCTATGGGTTTACATTCTTAGCTCTAGCTTCTAGATGTGTAGCTTGAACTGATACATCATCTAAGCTAATGGGATTAAACATGAGAATAGCATGCTTTAAATAGCTATGAATAACACCTATATACTTCAATAAATTCTCAGGTGAATCTAATGATATACCTAGAGTTAAAGCTCTCTTTCTGAATTGTTGAGTATAACTTTGTACACATTGACCATTCAAATGATGAAGAGTTTGCGAACTCATCATTGCCTGCTGCATGTAAGCAAAAGGATAGAATTGCTTTTTGATAGCATAAACAAATTCATTCCAGGTAGAAATGATTTTAGCATGTTTTTGCAGATCATCTTGTGTCTTACCTTACCACCATACTAGTGTGGTTCCTCCAAGTTGAAGGCTAGCTAGCTGAATCTTTTTCCTTTCTGAATCAATGTTATGTACCTTACAATATACATGAATTTGTCTTATCCAATTGCCTATCTTTTCTGCATTGATTTATCCATCATAAATTGGAAAATCAAACTTCACATCTAATTTGATTAAGGAATTTTTCTTCTTCTTCTTAGAAGACCTAGAAGATGATGAAGATGATCAAGGTGATGATGGAGGAGATGGTGGAGGTAGGCATTTCCCCTTTCCCTTTACCTTCTAGAGGGTCACCTAGAAAAGGTTCCTCTACTCCTTTGCCTGGTTTGGGTGTTGCAGTGCTTTCACCTCGACCCTTCTTAAACTGCAAATACATCTCTTCCACCATAGCTCGAATTGTCATAAAACTTTCTATAAACTAAGATTTTGATCCCAATGGAGCTTCTTCTACCATTATCCTTTGAGAATGGACTCTTCTAATCTTTGGATTAGCCTCAACAAGTTCCCCTTCTCCTAGTCTGAGCTTTAATCTAGTTAGCATTCAAAATCCAGCACAAGCTTGTCTGACCTTAACAAAACCAAATGCTCTGATACCACTTGATCCGAGAATGGATATTAAATCAAGGAGAAGAGGTATTACAGACTCATGTGTAGGAAAATGCCTATATTACTTAGTGCAACAGATCGAAAAGATTGCAAATAATATAGAAAATTAATAGCAATAAAACATAATAGACACACACATCAGCACAACCAAAATAATAAAGGAGTTCACCAGACTTCCTGGCTACATCTCCTAGTCCAGCTTTTAGTGTTGACCTCTATATTATGTCTTCAACAATATGGTTTACCAGTGTGAGCTCAATCAGAGCCATAACACAAAAATAATGATATTAAACAGGGATTTCACTCGAAAACCTCGAGTCTATAAGAGTGCACAGACTCTACCTCTTAGTGACTCAGATCAATTGTTTGTAGCAGTGCATTTTCTCTAACTCTCTGTCTTAGTATGTCTCTCCTATGACTCTCACTATCTCTGTTCTATCATTGGATGGCTTTTTAATCCTAACAACACTATTTTTCCATCTCCCTGTTCGAGCTCTCTGGCTTCTGGCCATTTCCCTCCTTTCGTGGGCTCTCTAGCTCTCGTCGAGGATTCATGCACTCATTATTGAAATGCTCGGGGTTACAAGGCTGCTAACATGATGAAATACTAGCGGGCATGGGTGGAACTGGCTGCTTGGCCTTCCCCTAGAAAAATCCTTAAAATAATGCATTTTTGGTCTCCAAAGGAAAATACATAGAAAACATAGAAAATCCGACAAATAAGACTGAAAATAGAAAAAGAATAACACGATAGATAATGATAAAATAAAAGTTTAAAACATAGATATTAGAACAACCAAGCCTCATAATAACTCTATCAACAAAAAAGTGAGAAATATCTCCTCTTATGAACTAAGAAAGGAAGAAGTTGAAGTCCTTGATAAACGTATGAATTTTGCCTTAGCCCCTAAAAGAATCCCTAATGAAGAAATTATATGCAGTTTAGAAGATGGAATCAAGACTCTCAAAGATGAAGACAAAGAACTCATTAGGAAAGAGTGTGTCATTATCCTAAGGAAAGCCAAACCACCTAGAAGAAATATTAACCTTGAACAACTTATTACCATTAAGAATCTAAGAACTAATAATGCCATTGTCATTCTAAAAGTTGACAAAGGAGGCGCTACTATAATAATGAATCATGAGGATTACATAAACAAGATGAAAGACCACTTATATAGCAGTGGTAGGTACAAAAAACTAGAGAAAAACCCCATCTCCAAAATTTCAAGGCTGGTAAAGAAAGCCATTAAAGATACTAATCTAGACAAAAAACTAAAAAAACGCCATACCGCTGATAGTGAAATTACTCCTCCTATTTAGGAGCCCCCAAAATACATAAAAAAGAGGTACCCTTAAGACCTATAGTTAACAATATAGGATTGCCCAGTTACGAATTAACAAAATATGTAGCTAGAATTTTAGCACCCATAGTTGGCAAAACTAGCTCTTACATAAAAGATTCTAATCAATATGTCGAATTCAATAAACATACCAAATTAGATCCGGGAGATAAAATTGTCAGTTTTGACGTGGTCCAACTCTTCGCCAAGATCCCCCTAGATGAAGCAATACAAGTGGTTAAAGAAGTGGTATCCCCCAAACTGCGAAATTCGCTGAAATTTGTCTACAATCCACTTTCTTGTCCTTCCAGGGTGAAATATTTGAACAAACTTCAGGTGTTCCCATGGGATCACCTCTTTCTCCTATTGTAGCGAATCTCTTCATCGAAAAATTTGAAAAGGTCTTGATACATACCCATTAAAACCTAAGTTTTGGGTCAGATTTGTGGATGACATCAGTGTTGATTGGACTCATGGGGAAGATGAACTTAAAAACTTTTTGAACCATCTCAATAACATATCTAATGACATCAAGTTCAGAATGGAGATAGAAGAGAACAATTGTATACCATTCCTAGACATCCTCCTCTTAAGAAACAAAGTTGGTTCCATAGGTCATAGAGTGTTCAGAAAAAGGCTCATACTGATAACTACCTCCATGCTAATTCACATCACCACCCAGCTCAGAAAATGGGTGTACTTCAAACCCTCTTCACTAGAGCATGTAGAATTTCAGATGAGAACTACACTGAAGAGGAGATTACATACTTAAAAAGAACATTTGCGAACCTAGGATACAACAATAAAAATGTCTTCAAGGCCATTCAGAAGACCAAATCAGGAAACAATATAAACAAATCAAACAACCCCAAGACTACTAATGCCTAGCTTTCGTATATTCAAGGTGTCACTCACAAACTAGCCAAAATTCTCAAAAAGAAAAATATCAAAACTTTGTTCAAAACCTTAACAACTATCGAACAAAAAATGAAGTCGGTAAAGGACATCCAAGAAAAACTACAACAAAAAGGTGTTTATATCATCAACTGCTTGTGTGGAGAACAATATATAGGGGAAACATGCATGTCAGTCAGGATTAGGCTCAAAGAACACAGTGCAGATATCCGTAAAGAAAGAACACATTCTTCATCTTTAGCCAAGCATGCAGGTAAAACAAACCATCATATATGCCTTGAGGACACTAAAGTCATTGCTAATGAAAAACACCATTTGAAGCGGAAAGTTCGCGAGGCTACTGAAATCATGAAACACCCACGCAACCTTAATAGAGATGGAGGCTTCGAAATTAGTAAAAATTGGACCTCTCTCCTTACCCCCAATGAATAAATTATCCCTCCCTTTCACATACCCCTTCCTCCGCTCATGTTACCCACCCTCTATAAGTCAAAACAAATGCCTCACATAACCTAAAACATCATAAAGATCTATAAGAAATATTGCATTTGCATCTTAATATATCTAGACTTCACTTTAAATATAAATAATTCTCTACTCATAACACATTAACAATAATCCATTAGCTCAAACACTTAAGGTTTTTAATCTAGTTTAAAAAAATATAGATTTGAAATTAATTATATTAATCAAATAAAACAATATAAAACTAATTTTGTATTTTTAGTCAATAGTGTAAAAATAATAAAAAACTTATGGCATTAATAATAATAAAACCTAATTAGCATAGAAAAGGGTTAAAGAGAACAGAAGCTTAAAACCAATGAACATTAACAACAATTAAATTAGGTTAAACATTTATTCAAAATTAAATTAAACAATTCATAACTTGGTAATTACATTTAGAATAATATCATAATTAAAGTATAGAAAGCTTATTACAGGTATCATAATCAATCCTAATTAAACATTGCACAATCTTAAAATCAACAAACATTAACTTAAAAAATTAATTAATTTAGTTAAGCATTAATTGAATCATAAAAATAAAAATTAAAAACAAAAAAATTAATTTAATAAATTATAAGAATCTCTTAAAAATTAAGAACACTAGGAACTAATAATATAATAATAATATAATTTAATATAATAAAAACTAATTAAAAATTTCATTATAATAAAAAAAAAATAAAATTATCAATATTCAGATGGTCGCCTCACCTACTTAATAACCCACCTATACCATATTTATAACACTCTTTTCACTTCTCTGTAAATCAGTGCTAATGATGAGTCTTGGTCTAGACTCGAAATGTCGACAAATAAAAGATGAACACTGTGGAATATCTGAATTGATTCTCTCAAAACCCAAACCACAAAAATCTTCAAACCAAAAACACATTCTATTGAACTTCAAATAATATCCAATCGCATCCATAATCCCTAACGGGTCCAACCTTTATCGCATGTTGCAAGGCACGACTCTTTCATATGGCTGCGATCACCCTCCTCCGCCGACCGCCGATCACCGATATCGGCATATCGCATATCGTGGGGTCACAGGTCTTTTGCATTGTTGCACCATTACACTCACTGATCACCGATCACCGATATCAGCATATCACATATCGGCCCTTCATGATATTATGGGTCCTTTCCTTGTTGGTTTGGTGCGGTGCAATATTACGATGCGATAATCACAATCGCATATCGTAAGAACTCTTGGATTGTGATAAGTCCTCCCTTCTGTGGTTTGCGATGTGATTCAATCACGCTCTGCCATTGATCTGCACGCTTGATCAATGGTTTATATGTCATCGTTGATCGCAATCGCTTGAGGTTGAGGTTTGATGTGCCACGGGCTTCCTACGATGTGACTGAATCCCATCCGCTGATCCCACGGATCCAATGGCTCTAGTGCATTCATGCTATGCTTCTGCTTTCCCTTGGACTTTTGGGTTTTCCCGCCATCTTTTTGTTTTGTGTTATTAATCGATCAAGACTTGGACTTAGAGGTTTTGTATACAAGATCCATTTTGGATCAGTAACCCCAGTTAGTGGACTAAAACCCTATGGGGTTGTCGCATGGCACTCATAATTGGTTTTTCTCATTGAATAGTCAATAATTAATAATGTTTTAAGCTCCTAAAATCCCTCCAACATTCTCTATAGAAGCCCCTCTCAACACTATAAAAAGAAATCTCATATATCCTCCATATGCAGTGATTGTAGAATTTTTGTTATGACTTCATTTTTGGAACGTCTTAGATTTTGGAACTAAAACCCATTTGATTCACAATCCTGATGAATCTCATCACTGAATTTCAAATCTTGGTTCACTATATTTTCAGAGATATGATTTGTGGAAGTTAGGGTTTTTGCAGGTTGCTGAATTTCATCTCAAAGAAGTGACCTTGGGAAAATCGTCATAACTCTCTCTGAGAAGAGGATTGAAATTCTGTAAGAAGTGGTAGATAGTGCACGAAATTTAGTTTTCTGTGTATCAATTTTGGAGCCGGAGGAGGAAATAGTGACACGTGTCACGTCATACAAGTTAAATCTACTGAACTAGTACATAATAAGGTCATTGTGAGAGATTGGGCATAACTTTTCCTTGAAAAGTCCAAATTAGGTCAGACATGTGGCATTGGACATAAGACTCAGAGGGCCTCTATAGGACTGAAGATCACATGTTGGGGATCTGAAATCATAGAGATATATCATATTAAATATCATGCTCCTAGAAGGTAAGAAAAACTAGATCAATTGTTGTCAAGGGGTGCAAAGGACCAGGCTTTCTAGGGCAACAAAGATTAAGGTGCAGCAAAATGATGCAGTAGAGGTACGTTACTGGTAAGTATCTTCTATATATGCATGTTCATATCTTAATTGCAATAGGTTCTTTGTATTGTAATTTGTTATTTTTTTTTATCACTGACATATGCTTTACAGGATGAGGTAAGTTTTTCTATTATCATGTCATGGGTATTTCCTTGAAGACATTTTGTAGATATTATATATTCATCAAGAGAATACTAAATGCATAATCTAATGTTCTGAAGAATGAGAAAGGGTTGCATGAAAAGAGCAGCAATCAAGGTGTAGAATAGCAAAAATAAGTTCACCACATGAAGTATTCAGGTAGGCAGCACTGCATACAAACATTGTAAAAGTATCATTGTACAGATTCATTATAAAAGCATATTTGTAAAAGTTATATAAGTGTCTATCTACAAAGAGTTGAAGAGGTAGTGTCAGAAGGTCTAGGATCATCATTAGGTGGTTGTGTCATAGTTGGGGTTATGGTCTAGTGTGTCATCTTCTTCTACATTATTCTATATCATTGTAAAGTGCACCATTTTCCCTGGTATGAGAGTCCATTCTTCTTTTATTCTTTTATAGGGTTGTACGGGGGTGCTAGGCTAGTGCATGAAGTCACCAATAGGTTCAAGCCTATCAAAACTTCAGGGTGGTAGGGCGAGTTGTAGCTCATTCGGTGTTGGGGCATCCCTTCAGTTGACTACTAAATAATCTCGAGCATTGGAGTGTCCATCCAGTGGGAGCTGCAGAAGAATGACTTTCTAGATTCTAGGAAGTTGGAGCTTTCCTTTCAATTGGAATTGAATATTAAAGAATTATTAGAAAAGCATTCAGCGGTTTTTGACCTGGAGGGGGTTTTCCACCTAGATTTTTTGTTCCTCTTGTGTTCTTTTATTCACTGTTGTTACTACATAAACATTAATGGTAATTGAAGATTAACTAATGCTCCAAAAATATTTAAAAGTGCTTATTGCTAAGGAATACTGATTCAACCCCCCCCCCCCCCCCCCCCCCCCCAATATTTCCAACAAGTAATTATAGAGGTGTTTCCTTCAATAGTAGTTCAACAACTGGAAGGAGATCATGGATCATACCAAGAATGGTGGACCTCTATTCAATGAAAATAATTATGCACTCTAGAAAGGAAGAATGGAGGTCTATCTCTTGGCACAAGGTTACAAAGTATAAGGCACTATTCAAAATGGCTTTAAACCAACCACAGATGAACAAGGTAAGAAGAATTTGGTAAATGGTGCAAAAGCAAAGAATATTATTATTAGTGGACTTATTGAATCTGCTTATCACAAGGTGTTAGGTTGTAAAACTACCAAAAATGTATGGGACAAGCTTCAGAATATATATGCAGGTGACTCAAGTGTCAAAGAAGCAAAGCTTCAAATCTACAAAGAAAAATTTGAGCAACTCAGAATGAAAGAAGATGACAACATTGTTGCATACTTCCAACAGTTTGATGAAATAACCAACACTCGGGAAGGATTTGGAGAGCCTGTGATGAGAAGAATATTATATGAAATATTATAGAATGTTACTAGGAAGATTCAACCCAAAGGTATCAGTCTTAGAATAGAGTGAAAATCTGGACAAAATCAGTAAAGAGGAAATAAATGGAGTTCTCATAGCATATGAAATGATACTTGATGAAGAAGAGGATACTTCGCATCTGGAAAATATGTTTGCTGCATCTAAGAAAAACAATAAGGACAAACAACCTTCAAAGACAAAGACCTGCACCTATACCTACAAGTGTGAAGAAAAGGAAGATGATGAAGAAGGTTTTTCACATGGAGAATATGCTTAATTTACGAGAAAACTAAAAATTGGTAAGGGAAAATTCAATCGTAAACTTCCATTGGTATGTTTCAATTGTGGTGAGGTTGAGAATTTCACAGCAAAATGTCCAAACAGAAGTGATGGAAACTCAAAAGGAAAGAAAGGCTTTAAGAAATGTAGCAAGCAAGGCAAGAAGAAAGGATTCAAATGGAAATTTCTTTCTAAAGAAAATAGATCATCATCCGTTGAAGACAATGACAGTGAAGAAGAAGCCAATGAGAGAGTATTATTTATGGCCAAGCACAATAAAAAATAGGTATCAAACAATGAAGAAGAAGGGTTGACCATAGAATAATTTTATAAGGAGGAAATCAAGCTTATAAAAGACCTCAAGGCTGGGAAGATCCATTCCAATACTCTTGAAGAACAAGTTCAAGGTCTCAAAATTGAAGTTGAGGAACAAAAATGTATTGAAGAGACACTTCAAAAAAAGTTGGAAGAAAGCAATCGAGAAAGGGAAGCATTAGAAGCTGAAGTAGTCTCGCTGCGTAAGGAAGTGAAGAAGGGAAAAAATGTCCAAAACTATGCTAATAGTTCAAGGGCATTAGAAGAACTCATCAACAATAAACGATCTTACAATGACAGAATTGGCCTCGGTTGCAAAGAAGAAGAAGTAGGACCTTCTACAACAAAATACAGTGAACCTATGAGATCTGATAGGCATGTAGACTTCGTTGAACAAGATTTGCAAGAACAACCTTAGAAGACAATTCCTTGATGATATCCAGGTCCCAACATATTTTTCATGGCTATTGTATTCATGTGGAAAATTTGGTCATAAAGCTGTAGAATGTCAGATGTACCCTAGGAACCAATGCAATTCCAGGAGATTTGTCAGATATGAACCTCCCAAGGCTCAATGAAACATCAATATATTTGAACATTTAAGAAGTAATATTAAAAGTTACAAATGTGGAAACTTTAGACACATAGCCAGAGACTGCAGACTGGAAAATCCTCTAGAAGAATATTGAAAGCCATAGAATGAATGGACATGGAAGAAGAACACTGATAAGCGTGCTCTTGCTCTCAAGGCTGAAAAAAAAAAATATGTGTGATATGTTGATAGTGGTTGCTCAACGCATATGACTGGAGATAGAAAGAAATTTAAATCTTCGAAAGAGAAGAAGGATGGAACCATGTCCTTTGGAAATGATGGATCTTCAAATGTTATAGGATTAGGTACCCTCAGTATCAGAAGCAAAGATGCTCTAGCCAAGAATGTTCTATTGATTGAAAACATGAATCACAATCTGATCAATGTTGGAAAAATGTGTGATCAAGGACACACAATGCTACTCAACTCCACAAAATGTGAAATCAAGAAAGGCAGGTATGGTAAAATTGTGGCTACAAAAAGTCGAGCTCTAAATGACATATATGTTCTAGATGAAGCAAATAAAGCAATTCTACTAGTTAAAGAAAATGAAAGTTGGTTATGGCACAAATTAATGGGTCACATAAACTCTGACAATCTTCTCAGGATAAGCAAAGAGGAAGAAGTATGAGAAATCCTGAAAATCTCAAAACCTTCCAACACACTATGTGAGACCCATCGACCCGACAAGCAAACAAAATGCGGATTTAAAACAAAATAACACTTTGCATCACATCCATTGGAATTGATACATACTGATCGATGTGGTCCTATGGGAACAAAAGGCTTAGATGGAGAATTATATTTCATGTTAATGATGGATGACTATACCAGGATGACAACTATCAGCTTCCTAAAGAAAATATATGAAGCTCTTAAATGCTTTAAGATTTACAAGGAGTTGGTTGAAAATGAAACTGCTTTAAAAATAAAGTGTCTAAGATCAGATAATGGCAGAGAATTTACTTCCAAATTATTTTAGCAATACTATGACAAAAATGGAATAGAAAGATGATTTTCAATAGCATGAACACCTCAACAAAATGGAGTTGCTGAAAGAAAGAATAGAACCATACAGGAAATGGGTAGAACAATGCTGAAGGACTCAAAATTGGATAAAAAATTCTAGATTCAAGCAATTGATAAAAAAATCTTCATTATCAACAGAAGTCTTCTCAGAAATAATTGCAATAAGACCTCATATGAATTATGGAAAGGAAAACTGGCTAATGTAAAATATTTCATAATCTTTGAAAGTAAATGTTATATTAAAAGAGAAGATCAAAATTTGGGTAAGTTTGAATCGTGTGTTGATGAAGGTATCTTTGTTGGTTACTCACGCAAAAGAAAGGCTTATAAATGTATAATATAAGATGAAAACAGATTGTGGAGAGCATAAATGTTACGTTGGATGAAGATAGTGTTCTAACAAATAAATATGAGGGTCTAGAATCTTTGAAACTTGAGACGGAGGTTGAAAAAGGTATAGAGAAAATTCTAGAACAAGAAGCAATTGTCAACCAGGAAAAAGTAAATAATGATCAACAAGATATACATGAACAACAACAAGAGGCTCCTCGAAAGAGAATAAAAGAATGGATTCAAAAGAACCATCCATAAAATCAAATCATTGGTGACGTAAATTAAGGAATTGGAACAAGAAAAGGTCAATAGCTTCATTCATCACAACAAGCTCACATTGCTTTTCTAGCAACCTTTGAGCCTAGTAGTTTTGAGGAAGCCAACTAGAATGAACATTGGCTAGCAGCTATGAATGAAGAATTGGATCAAATGGAGAAGAATAACACCTAGAAATTAGTTCCACGACCAAAATATAAAAATGTCATTAGGACTAAATGGGCTTTCAGGAAGAAACTGAATGAAGATGGACAGGTTACCAGAAACAAAGCAAGATTGGTTTGGAAAGGCTATGCACAAGTGGAAGGAATTGATTTCGATGAAACATTTGCACGAGTTGCCAGAATGGAAGCCATCCAGATGTTTCTCGCCTATGCATGTTCAAGAAAAATAAAAGTCTACCAAATGGATGTTAAGTTAGCATTTTTGAATGGAGAATTAGAAGAATGAGTTTACATCGAACAACCTGAAGGTTTTCTATTATCAGAAAAATAAGAGCATGTTTTCAGGTTAAAGAAGGCTCTGTATGGTCTCAAGCAAGCTCCCAGAGCATGGTATGCTAGTCTTGATGAATATCTATGTCAACAAGTGTTCAAGAAAGGTATTGTTGATAGAAATCTTTACGTACAAATAGATAATGATACTTTAACCATCATTGAGTTATATGTGGATGATATAATCTTTGGTAGCAATGATGATCGACTAATTAAGAACTTTGCTACAAATATGCCAAGTGAGTTCGAGATGTCTTTACCTGGTGAGTTGACGTACTTCTTAGGGCTTCAAATATCTCAGCAAGATAAAGGAATATTTATATGTCAAGCCAAGTACATCAAGAAAAAGGTTAAGAAATTCAAAATGGAAGATTACAAAGCTGTCCTTACATCGATGGTAACAGGTTGCAAATTGGGCATAGATGACTCATCTAAGGATGTGAATCAGAGGTTGTACAAATCTATGATTGGTAGTATTCTATATTTAACAACCTCCCGACCAGATGTTATGCAAGTAGTTGGACAAGTAGCGAGATTCCCAGTAGCACCAAAAGAATCACATATTATTGTTGTCAAAATAATTCTTCAATATCTAAAGGGCACAATAGAATATGGTTTGTGTTATCCCAAGGGAAACAATCTCATTATTCAAGCCTTTACAGATGTAGATTGGGCAAGAAGCATTGATGATCGTAAGAGTACTAGTGGAGCATCATTCTATCTAGGTGGTTGTCTCATATCATGGTTATGAAAAAAGAAAACTTCAATCTTATTATCTATAGTGGAAGCAGAATACATTGTAGTGGCAACTTGTTGTGCTCAAGTCCTTTGGATGAAACAAACTTTGCAAGATCTTCAAGTACAATTCAATGAGCCTATTACCATTTTTTGTGATAACACTAGTGCTATGATCATCTCCAAGAATCATGTCATGCATTCAAAAACAAAACACATTCTGATAAAATATCATTTTGTTAGAGAACAAGTCACTGAAAAGAATATCAAAATTGAATATGTTGGTACAAAAGAACAAATCGCTGATATCTTCACTAAACCTTAACCTTGTGAAGCATTTGAATATCTTCGCCAGAAGCTTGGGATTCTCCCAAGTTCTCATTACATTTTCCTTATTCAGAAAATAAAGGGGGAGTGGAAGTGTGTATAGATCTGCAGGATGATTGTGTGTTAGGAGGAGTTACCCGTTGCCATTGATATCAAAGGGGGAGAGAAGGCAGTAGGAAGTGGTGTCCTGATCACAGGGGGAGTACCTATGTTGCCATCAATGCTAAAAGCAGAGATTGTTGATCTAAATATGATCTAAGGTTGTTATTTATGTCAACCCAAGCAACACCAAGGGATACCTTGGCCTTGCAATGGAAATTGGACTTGACAACTTACTCTATTTTGATTCAAGTATCTTCTATATAGATTCTACTTGTTGAGATGTTTCTGTTGATATATGGCACGCCAAGTAATTCTTCATGGTTTGAGAGATATTCATGTTTGAAGTTAGTAACCCTAGTTAGTGGGCTAAAACCCTATGGGGTTGTGGCATGGCACTCATAATTGGTTTTGGTCATTGAATAGTAATTAATTAATAATTTTTTAAGCTCCTAAAATTCCTCCAACATTCTCTATAGAAGCCCCTCTCAACTCTATAAAAAGAAATCGCATATATCCTCCAAATGTAGTGATCGTGACATTTTCACTATAACTTCATTTATGTGAAGTCATAGATTTTGAAATTAAAACCCATTTGATTTGTAATCCTGATGAACTTCATGACCAAATTTAAGATCTTGGTTTGCTATATTGTCGGAGATATGATATGTGGAAGTTATGGTTTTTGCAGGCGGTCGAATTTCATCTCAAAGAAGTGACCTTGGGAAAATCATCATAACCCTCTCTCTTAGAAGAGGATTGAAATTTTGTAAGAAGTGGCAGATAGTTCACGGACTCTAGTTTTCTATGTATCAATTTCAAATTTGAAGGAGGAAATAGTGACACGTGGCACGTCATAAAAGTTCGATCTACTGAGCTAGTCCATAATTAGGCCATTGTGAGAGATTGAGCATAACTTTGTCTTGAAGAGTCCAAATTAGCTCAGACGTATGGCATTGTAAACAAGACTCGAAGGGCTTCTACAAGACCTAAGATCACATGTTGGCAATTTGAAATCAAAGAGATAGTTCATATTAAATACCATGCTCCTAGAAGGAAAGCAAAATTAGATCAAGTGTTGTTAAGGGGTGTGAAGGACTAGACTTTCTAGGGCAGCAAAGAGCAAGGTGCAACAAAATTATGCAGTAGAGGTAAGTTATAGGTAAATATCTTCTGTATATCCATGTTCATCTCTTAATTACATTGGGTTCTTTATATTTTAATTTCTTGTTTTTGTTTAGCATTGACATATGCTCTGTAGGATGACGTAAGTTTTGCTATTATCATTTCATGGGTATTTCCTTGAAGACTTTTTGCAGGTATTATATATTCATCAAGAGAAGACTCAACGCATCATCTAATATTATAAAGAATGAGAAAGGGTAGAATGATAGGATCAACAATCAAGGTGTAGAACAACATCAAGAAGTTCACCGCATGAAGTCTTCAAGTGGGCAACACTCCATATAGACATTGTAAAAGCATCGTTGTATAGAGTCATTGTAAAAGCATATTTGTAATTGTTGTACAAGTGTCTATCTACCAAGAGTTGAACAAGTAGTGTCGGGAGGTCTACGATCATCATTAGGGGGTTGTGTCATAGTTGGGGTTATGGTCTAGTGTGTCGTCTTCTTCCACATCATTCTATATCATTGTAAAGTTGACCATTTTGCTTGGTACGATAGTCCATTCTCCTTTTATTCTTCTCTAGGGTATAGGTTGGTGCTAGGCTGGTGCATGAAGTCACCTACAAGTTAAAGCTTGTGAAAACCTTAGGGTGGTAGGGTGGTGGTAGGGGAGTTGTAGCTCATTGGGTGTTGGGGCACCAATTCATTTGACTACTGAAGGATTTCGAGCATTGGAGCATCCATCCAGTGGGAGCTAGAGAAGAATGCTTTTCTAGATTCTAGGAATTTGGAGCTTTCTTTTCAATTGGAGTTGAAGATTAAATATTTATTCAAAAAGAGTTCGGTGGTTTTTGACTTGGAGGGGTTTTCCACCTAAAAATTTTGTGCCACCTGTGTTCTTTTATTCACTGTTGTTATTGCATAAACATTAATGATAATTGAAGATTAATTAATGCTCTGAGAAGTTTTAAAAATACAGTATTGCGAAGGAATACTGATTCGCCCCCCCTCTCAATATTTTCCAACACTATGCTGATTAAAGGAATTGGAAAATACATAAAAGAGGAATTAGAAAAGACATAAAACACTTAGAATATAAAATTCAAATCTAAGTTGCAAAAGCTAAAAGACCACTTAGAGAGCATATATTAAAAGAATCTAAGGACAACTACATAATATCTCTACTCTTCCAAACTCCACCCTAAACTTGCAAAACATGTTATAATATGATAAGCAAACTAAATCAAGAGTTTATTGCTGAACTGGATGAAGATTTTTGGTTGTTTCGTGGCTGTTACAAGATTCCATGTTTTGCTACAAGAAAAGCCAATAAGCTAGAAAAATTGATAAAATGCAATCTAATTTGAGAGAAGGGATAGGAATGATGATGAATGCTATTATTGAGCCAATAAAAGTATAGAAAACTAAGTATAAACTTTAAAACTTTGAAACCAAGTTTTTCTCACCCTTTGTAATCATAATTGGTTACATAGTAAAAACACGAAATTATAGAAATTATAACCATAAATGAAATGAAATAGAAAGAGATTTGAAAATGCTATAATAAACAATATGAGTGATAAAAAATTCTAATATATTCTATAAATCACTGGCAAAGAAAGTTAGCTCATAAAACTACTTACTTAATAAAACATACAACTATCAAATTGTGATTTCTAAAAAGGTTAATTCAAGAATTAAACAAAGAAAATGGCAAAACATGAAAATGATAGTAATAGAAACTCTAACTTTTGTGAAAAGACAAATTTTACAAAATTAAAAAATAATTTAAATTTTATACAAAAGAATCATCAATATTAAAAAATGAATTTTCAATGCAAAAGTAAATATGAAGATTAATGAAAAAGAGAACTGAGTTATAACCGTTGTTTATTCTAAATAGTCTAAAAGACATTTCAGTTTGTTGGGATGAATTTTTCATTTAAAAACCCATAAAGAACATAAAATGTAAAACTACATCTTCTGCGGAAAAAAACTTAATTTTATTAATAAAACTATTATATATATTAGATATAAGCTAATATAATATAATCTTGGGAATAAATCAACAAGGGAATTTAATGGTTAAAGAAAGATAATTTCATTAATAATTAAAAAAAATTCACATTATAATGATATATAAACCTAAACAAAACAAGACACTTTCTTTATCTTTTTGAATGCCTCTTAAGGACTAGATCATATTTGCAATCACTTAACATAGCATATATTTGCAATCATTTAACATAAATAGCTTCAGTGATACTTCATCTACAAACATAGGAAAAAATATTGATTTGATTACTATTCGAATTGCGAATTTATTACACAACCTACATACACAACTTGAATATGTGAAAAATGTCGGCAATATAACAACTATAGTTATAGGCAAAACCTCGGTTTCTCCCCCTTTGGAAAAAAATGTTTGCAATAGGAACAAAATAACAACTACGGTTGTAACCTTTGTTTCTCCCCCTTTGAAGAAAACACAATTTAGAAAGACAAAAGAAAAGGAGACAATATCAATCATTTTTTCTATCTCGAGAGACTTCTCCCTACTATAGTCGTGTACTAAGCTTCCTTATTCTACAGAGCTACAACCCTATCCATCGATCAATCCCACCTTTTATAAAAAAATATTTATCCTTTTTATAATGATACAAAATTAATCAAATGCGGTTTCTGTTCAATTGTGTTTTTTCAAAAAGAAATCTCAATCTTCCCCAAATTTTGTTGGATAGATTTAAGCAAGGTTTTCTTGGTTTTATTAATTGCTCAAAAGACCAATTCTAGAGGTGAATTCACTTACTCTTCCCACAGAAGATTTGTTGGCTTTAGGTCTAAGCTCTCATAATCGAATGAAGAAGAATCACACAGCCATATCACAAAGCCATAAAACCATATGTACAACAAATTAACTCACAAACAATAAACTGGCAGAAAAGGCAGAGAGCCATCATGTGGTCTCTCATACTCATGTAATTCTCTCTTATTCAAATAATTTAATAATACATTTAAATACATGAGCAAGTGGTCTTAAGATAGTGTGTCTATCTTAGACTCAATTGGTTGAGATAATTTCTCAACTTACACATTAATTTAGGAGAGCTAGTTGGAGAGGATCTCTCATCCAAACGATAATCCTTAGTTTGATGAATTCTCATGATTTTATTTATTTAATTTAATAATTGGATTTATTATTGATTTTTTAGAGAGTGAGGCTAACATTGCCCCCCTCAATGATAAATCCAAAATTAACAAGGAACCATCTTCCAAGTTCTCAAGTTGATCCTCAAAAAAACATTTGCTTGAAAAAATGCCAAAGCTGGATGTTGGAAAAAACTCAAATCTAAAGAGAACATGAATTAGCTGCATGTCTGATTCATCTCTAAATGTCGCTTGACAACTCCATCACGTGCTAATTTGTAAAAGGATCTAGCTTTCCTTTCCTTGAAAACAACATCTGCTATCCACTGGTGTATTTGCTGATGATGATTGCCCACTAGGTGATGAAGATGCTCATTGGCTACTTCGCTAATGTTGTCGAGACTTTCAGTCTGACAACCACTTTTCAATTTCATTGACATTTTCCCTCCTTTGTCAGCTAAAAGGAGAGACAATCTTCTTCAAATTATATTTGAACTCCCCCCTGTAGGTGTAAGAGTGTTTCACTGGTGTACTCCCCCATTCAACTACATGAGAGTACCATGTTCATTTGACTGTTGGCTGCAATATGTGTGAGTGAATCTGATTGTAAAACTTGTACAATCTTCTGGTTGTGGATGACCATTCCCAGGGATCAATCCATGAATAATTTATATTCAATATGGCAGGTTGGTCTTGTTTACAACATTTCTCCGATGAATGATTTTGGTTGCCACAATGGTGACAAGGATGGAGATCAAAACATTGATATTTCAAATGTTCGATTCTTTGACAATGAGAACATGTTGTTTTATCTGCAACTTGAGGTTGTGTGCATTTTTGTTTGTCTGCAACTTTCTCATGGCTTGTTGATGTTATTTGATCAAGAAATCCTGCACTGATGAACTTGATCGGTTTAGAATAATCGGGGATATGCAAGTTGTTTTCATCTTTGTCATATCCTAATCCTCATCGATTTCAATTACTTTGAATTTCTTCCCATGGATTGATGATGGGTGTGGAAAAAATTTGAACTGGAACAACTTCAACACCTGAAGTTGGTTGGATGAATGAAGTTGAATGACCAGCTGTCTCTGGATTGGTCAAAGACTTGGAAGCAACACACTTCTCTTGCAACTCATTTCTCTCCAGTTGTGACTCTAGTTGAAGGAACTCAATCATTTCATGTGCATGTTGAATATGCACTTGGATGTCAGCAAGATTTGTTTTGCTAATTTGCACCATGTCTTCAGCAGTTGAGAGGATAACTGAATGCTTTTCACCATGTGAACTTGTTGGAACTCATGCTCACTTGCTTTTAATAATTTTTGGATTTGTAGAACTCGCTCACTTGAACTTGTTTTAACAATTTATTGTTTGAACTCACACTTGATTGCTTTCACCCTCGCTTGATGCTTGGAAGATTTGCATTTGCTTGAACTCACACTCTTGATTGATCAAAAGAAGATTGTTGAATACTATCGAAAATGTACCCAAGAGAAATGCTTTGAATGACTCAATTAAAAAAAATGGATTCACTTGGTTGAATTGATTCCCTATCAATTCAAAGCTTGGGTGTCGGTTTCAACCGAGAATGCACCCTTACAATTCAAATCAATTTGTCTTTGATTACAAACCAACTTACAAATTATGATTTGCAAGTTACAGATTGGTATTTTATTAAAAAAAATGGTGCAAGTGCAATTGCCAAAAAATTGTTGTTGAATGGCTGCAAAAATCGTTGATGTAGATGACAGCTTGATTGGATGTTGGTGTCGGTAGGCTTGAAGTGCTTGATTTGTAGTGTCCTTATCCTGGTGGTGTGAATTAGCTGTTGTGAAATGTTGTTGCAGAAGATTGCTTTTATCAAGTCAATGATGTGACACTTTGTGTTTATGAACTTAAGTGATTACAAGAGTCTTGATTTTAGGAGCTTGATCGAGCATGCTTATACTTAAGCATTTCTTATGCCCATTTAGTTTGTGTAAATAGATGAAAAATAAAGCATTTAATGAACGCGACACAAACCATGAAAACACATTCACGACACTTAGTGTACCTATGATCCCCTTGTTCAATTTCGGGTGGATCTAGGGCACGATCACCACAAAAACATATTTTTTTATTAACTTTCAAGATACATCATCATGACAATGTCTCCAGTGAGGCATCTCAAGCACAAACTGAGAACTCGGCGTCAAATTGTTTTTAAAAATGACTTACCCACTTTCTTCCACAAAATATTAAAATGACTTCCATAACAAATACACCTTAACACACCATTACAAGGAAATAAGCCCTTGCTTTATAAAAATCTCACTTGTCACTCCACACTAAAAAAAAATACGCAATTATCTCTCCAAAACTTTAATAATTTTTTTATAATTTATTTTAAACTCTCATTTAAAAGAATTTTATGAAATTCCTTTAAAAAGTGAAGTAAAAAGTTGAATGGAGTCACTTTAAAAGTGAACTAATCTCTTTTTTGAAAGGTCAAAGCACAAATCGAAAATGCACCTTAAAAGGAAGGGAATCAATTTCATACTTACAACACAAAAAAAATTTTAACCCATTCACTTATTTGTGTTATTATGTGGCTTCCAATGTGGTTAATTCTGGAAAGTGTTGCGGGTTATGGCCTTCTCCGAGTTCCCGAGCTGGTGTACACTCGGAGAATATTTCTTTTATGAAGCGGTCACAGAGCACATTTCCAAAGCTCGACCTAGATGGAGCTTTTCTTGGAGATTCTCTTTCTATTTTCTATGGTCAACACCCTTTTTATTCTTATTCTTCTACAAATGCAACAGGCCAGAGATTTGGCTATTCTCTGCAACAGATGGTTTTGAAAAGGCAGTATTTTCATGATCCAAAGTTTACAATGGAAAATATTGTTCATACTGAAGCAAAAGGGAAGAGAGGTGATCAACAGAACAAGAACCTTCTCACGGAGAAGGTCACAATATTGAAACGTGGAGAAACAATAAAGAATGCTGTGGGGAAGGATCCTGACAAAAAGAAGTGAGGTCAGACAAAAAACTGGTCATTCAAGCAACAGGGTTATTGAAAATAATGTAGAATACAATTTGTCTAGCCTGAACTGAAACAAATCTGGCTGGGCATCCAAAACAATTGCAAAGGTTTGTGGGGATGAGAGAAAAACAAATCAAGCCGCCACACACCACCAACAGTTATGGTTATGGTTCAATTCGATCGTGCAATCCTCCCAGTGTATCCAAGATACTCGAAAGCCCTTGCCTCTAAACACAGAAACAACCTTGTCTTCATAGAAACCACCTTGGTGCAAACAAACCATAATTCAATAGGATGGAGATTGGTTACTATGCCAAATTCTTGAAAGACTACAAGTGATTGGTCCACCGTGGAGATGGAAAGTTTTGCACCTCCGATAAATCCGGAGAAGATCTCAAATCCTATTGATAACTTCGGCCCTCCAATATGGAGTTGTTTCAACACCGGATCATAAATTTACCACACTAGTTTCACGTTAGTTTTGAGTAGTCTGACTTCTGGCATGTTCCACAACCAGCAACACATATATTTATAAACACCACTCGAGAAGAAGCATCAACATGCCACACGGTTCCACCTTTAATGCAGCTTAAACTAAAGAAATAATCGGCTAAGGTTGGGTGACAGAGGAGGCCGGGATCTACTAGTAAGACTTGCCCATTTGAAAATATTCCACACTCTTCAAATACACTTATGTTGCTTGCATTAATTTCTACGCAATTTCCCACGACTGAAATGCTCAAGTGTTCTACCAGATTCAACTCTGCACCTCAACAACGTACCATCCTCAATGCCAAGCACTTTCGATGCTTAAAGAATGGATCAGTGATCAATGCTACAACAACCTCACAGATCTTCCAAGTGATATGATCCACACAAAGAAATATAAACCAATAACAAACTCACATTCATCGTGAATATAAAAATTGAGATACACAGCACGATTAGTTTCGGCAATGATTTCTTCAAATTTGAAACATTACACATCCAAACACACCAAACACTTCAAATGAAAAAGGTATCACATTTTTCACAAATTGTTCAAGAGGCTCCAACGTGATCATCACTCGCTCCATGTAGGGAGGTATCTTTCCAACACAGCTTCACTGGACCATATTCACTTAGCATGAATCACAAGATCCATCACTCCTTTAATCACTCCCAAAATATTTCTATTGCTCTGATACCACATGAAGAAGAATCACAAGGCCATATAACCACATGCACAAAAAATTAACACACAAACAATAAACTGACAGAAAAGGGAGAGAGCCATCGTGTGGTCTCTCATACTCATGTAATTTTGTCTTATTCAAATAATTTAATAATACATTTAAATACATGAACAAATGGTCTTAAGATAGTGCATCTATCTTAGACTCACTTGGTTGAGATAATTTCTCAACTTACACACTAATTCAGGAGATCTAGTTGGAGAGAATCTCTCATCCAAACGAGAATCCTTAGTTTGAGGAATTCTCATGATTTAATTTATTTAATTTAATAATTGGATTTATTATTGATTTTTAAGAGAATGAGACTAACATCGAATCTATAACAAATTGTTCTCCAAACTTGGGAAGTAAATCACACTTACAAACATCAATGAAAACCATTTAACTATTGAATTGCTTACATTGAAAACATAATTTCCCATTTTAGAACACAATGATCGATTTTATTTGACAAATTTGGATAATGGAATGATAGAATTGATAGCACGTAGGGTCTTGAAATGGATTTTAAATGTCCATTCTTAAAATAGTTGATATCCGTGATGTTCGGTACTTAGCATTGGGTGTTCGTAGCAAGGACAATGCTAATTAGAAAAATCCACTTCGTATTAAATCTTTGGTGTCTTCAACGTTTCCTTGGTTAGATATGATGTAGAGATGCTAGGGATTTTGTCGCTTCATTGAATATGCAAAACAAAGAAATGCCAAAAAAGACAACTAAGACCGTAACAACTGAATTATAACTCTAAGAAAATCCATAGCTTATTGACGATCTTATGGTGGCATAGTTACACAAATTTTTTAAAGAAGAATGACAGTTTGAGCTTGCAAATTGGTGAAATGAATTAGCGAGCATTGACTTCTTACCACCAAGTTCTATAGCTCATTGTGTGCAACCAAAACTCATCTACTAAAACAGATTTGATTGATGTTTTCATTTGAAATGGTTGTGGAGCTCTAGATTGGTTGTTATGGCATGCATGGAAGTGCAAGTTAATAAAAATTTACAGTGGAAAAAGTAGCATTGGATTCACCATATATATCTGCATAACTAATAATTGGTGCTTATTGTTTTCCTTAGTTATTGGATTGACTAGATATGGAATTGTATTCGGTAGTATTGACCAGAATTTAGATTTGGGTGGAAAAACACGTGAAACCAAACATCGATCGACATGGAGTATGAGTCGTCAAGGTATGTTGTTCAAATCACATGAATCTATTTTTTAATTCGATGCCACCCAACCATCTGTCATCAAGGTCTCCCTTTTAAGGCAATCAATATTTGTGTACCTATATGGATTTTAATACATTTTTAACAATACAACTCACGACCCATATATCCATCTAGCCATGCATCTCGACGACGAATAGAAACTAAGTTATAAAATACTATCGAGGCCAAGGAATGCTAGGAAGGCTAAAAGGTGGTTGGAATCTAGGTAAAAAAATTTCAAAAAATCTTGTAGAGGCAGTATTTGAATCATGTTTTTGATAGTGGAAATGGATTCAACACCATCATAAATGTCTAGGACACCTAAAATTTTGAAGTTTAACAACTATAACTTAGATTTACAAAAATCCTTGTCAGATTTTCTCTAAATATAACCGAAATTTCCATAACTTTCTAGGAAATTCCTCGAGCTAGCTAGACTACAGTTGAATGCCTTAACATTACTATGACCATCACCATCTGAATGCTGGTATGCCCCCCATGTTTTCCCCACAGCATATCATTCATCATATATAATACCTCAACCATCATCCATCAAATTGAATTTTAAAATTGTCGTGTTTTACTTGAAAATTGTTTTGAATTTGAATGGCACAACTGGTAGTCTTGCCAACTTTTATCTTCCCCAAATAATGAGAGACTAGTCTTTCCAACATTCGGCTTCCCCAAACAGCAAGGTTCACTCTCATTGAATATGAATTCACCTTTGGCTATGGCGCTGCATCATGCACTCCAAACCCTGGTCACGGAAACACCAGTTTCATTATTTACAATGGCGTTGATGCTTTTGTTGTCAAGAAGTTCAGCGCATAAGTTAAGGATTGCTTCAAACTACATAGCAATACTTCTCCTTACAAATCCCTAATCGTTGGTTTTCAACATGCTCTTTGGCTCAACATCACCCACATCACCCCCGTTGGACATTGTAAGGTTCTTATCCAATAGGTAATAAGTACTCTCCTCTCTTTCTGGCTTTAGAATCAATATATTCTGATTACATTGTAAGGGAAAACTGTTATCTTTCATGTTGTTCATTGTACCTTGTGTAGGTGAAATATAATTGGAGAGTGGATAGCCAGTGGTTGAAGAGATATCGCAGCAGAGTTTAGAAATCGACTTCGCAGTTCCAGAGCTTTAGAATGGAGCATATCTATTCTCAACATAGTTCTGAAGCTCATTCCCTAGCCCGGGCACACTTTTACAGTAGATGTGCAAAGCCTGAGATTTTGCTGAGGTGCAGAGACCCAAAATATACCAAGATTTTTTGGTTTAGCTTCTTTATATTGGCTTCTTAAGCTTTATAATTCAATGTTCTTTTGAGTGGCTTGTTTTGTTTGGTTGCTTTCCTAGTAAAAGGTTTCATTAATATGCCAAAAACGGTTTTAATTGATAAACCCTAGGTTTGTTGGTTGCAAGATTTGCATTAATAAAATAAAATTTGTTGCTCATTGTAGTGGAGTGGCCTAAGTAGACCATATAATCTACAACCAAATAATCGGCGAACAAAAACATATATCTAGATTTTATTTTATCCATAGGTCGCTATCTTGGATTTATATTGTGGCTTGACAACCAATGGGCCACAACCGGCTCCTCTCTCTGGTTAACTTCCATGTGATCATCATTTTCCCGTTAATTAACTAGGGAGAGTGGTGCTTATTGTGTTCCCTTAATCTGTACAATGTTTGGGCATCGAAGGATGAGACCTGTGGTGTCAGTGGCCAGTGTAAATTATGCAATTTGATTTCATGCAAATGGATTTGGCTAATTATGTCCATATGCATGACATATTTTTGGCATATTTAGTAATTGGATTTTTAGAGTTTCTATTTTTTAAAACATATAAAAAAAATATGTATATTCTGGAAGGAATAAGCTAAGAATAATTTTATTAGTTGAATTGAGGCTTCTGTGATCCATAATAGTTGAAAGAATGACTTCGGCGTAAATCACATGTAGACACACATTTGTCAATAATTTTATTTTTCTTACAAAACAAAATATAAATTTTAAATTATTTTT
>APFE031269044.1:67939-82459 GCA_000404065.3 Pinus taeda
TTTAGTATTAAAACACTAGGATTTATTAATTCTTGGGGTTTATTAATCTCGTGTTTTAAATATTGGTCCTAAGATATTAATAACCCCTAGGAATCAATATCTAAACCCAATGAATTAATTGAATTATAAATCCCAAGTTATTAATATTATAAAATGAAGCAACTAATAAACCAAAGGGTTTAATATTATAAACCCCATGAATTAGTAAACCCAAGATATAAATATTATACACCTAAAGGATCAACAAACCCAAGAAATCAATACTAAAACAAATGAGATTAACAAACCCTAAGAATTAACAACTTAAACCCAAGGGTTAATAAACCCTAGGAATTACTATTTTAAACTGCTAGGGTTATTAATATTTGAAACCCAATGGATTCCATTATCAAGTTAAGGAATTATTAATATTATAAACCCAAGGGGTTGATAAACCCACCGGATTATTAATATTAAAAACCCAAGGGATTAATAAACCCTAGGGATTGTTAATATTATAAACTCAACCACATTAATAAATATTGTTGAAAAACTCAAATAAGCCTTAATGATATAAGTCTAATATTAATAATAAAATTAATATTCACGGGGGTGTTAATGCAAAGGATGCAGGGTCGTTGGAGGTAGTTCCTGCCACCCGTGAGACATGATGAACAATAAAGAAGATGAGGACGTAACTTGATATAACATAGAATGACATGCAATATTTACAATTGGAATTCACTATTAATCATAGTGTTATCGAGGGTGTTGTTTCCATTGTTTGGGGTTTGTCTAGAGTGAGGGTATTTTCTTGGCCTCTTATTGCATCCATTTTGTCTCGTATGATCTAGCAAAGACCCTAGACTTGAAATTCAATTTTGGAATTGTGGCAGAGAGGGATGAAGGTGACGGATTACAAAGGTGGTCGAAGAAATTGCCAAGTTTCCTAACTGCTCTGGTATGGGTATCACTACTAGGAGCTTTGAGGTTGCTCGGTTGACATCTTTCTCAATTGCCACTTCCTTTGTTCATTCTCAAGTCATCTCTTTTTATTTCCTAGATGTTCTAGTCATTTTGTGTTTCAACAGTGTCAAGTACAGTTCTAAGGTTTCATAGTCTTTGTCTTTGTATGCAATACCAGCTTTAGGCTATGGTTCAGGATTAGGGTGGATTGTTTCTTTGCATGTGTCTATTGTTTCCGAGTCAAGGGTTCTGGTCAAAATCTAGGCAAATGTTTTTTGAATGGGTGGAAGACTGAGGGGGTGATGTGGTAAGTTTGTATTAAGGTTGAAACAAATCTAGTGGTTGTTGTTTTGGAAAAAGCCCCATAAACCCTATACTTTCTGGAGAACCCTCAAAAAATTGATCAAGATTACACACCTCAAGATTAAAGAAGAAATAACCCTAGTTAAAATAAGTGGAGTTTCAACTGAGCAAGTGCAAGCTCTAAGGGAGATGGGCATACCTGCAAACAAGGCAAATGAAAATAGAGTTGGTGAGAACCGAACTTTATTGACCTGCAAAAAGAACTCATACGACTACTCAAGAAAGTAGTTACCTATAGGAGAAAGCGGGTCAAGCAAGAATCTTGCTCTTCAATTTTTGTCATGGTATTAGAGCTCAGCCTGTGTAAGATTCCTTGCAAGAAATTGCATAAGACTTTGTGAGAGAGCACCAATGTGAGTGAAGAGAAAGTGCAAGCCTCTTTCAGAGAGCAACAGAAATTTGAAGAAGCCTATGAAGAAGCAACAAGAAAACCAAGAAGCCATCTACAACAATGCGAAGGCGAAACAAATTAAAGATTTTTTTTTGGGAGATTAACACTTTCCATGAGTTAAACCAGTGTGTTGGTAACACCACTAATGCTAAGCATTCATAGGAGCAGGAGCATTAATCAAGGGTTCCTTGCATGGATTTCCAATTGGTGATGGTTATTTGTGATGGACAGTGCATTAGTGCACTAACGTTACCCTTCACTGTAGATAGAAAAGTTAGCATGTGACCTCTACTCATCCCATAGAGAGTTAGCGTTACCCATGATATTTAAAAAGAGGTCCACGAGGCAGGAGAGGAGAAAGGTGAGGCAAGAAGCAGTTTGGGAGTGTGATTCACTGGAGACATTAAGGTAATGGTGATTGTGTCTCATGATCAAGGAGAAAAGTACATGAAGTCCACGAAGACAGTAGCAACAAAATACGTGAACTAAAGGTTTGAATGATTTGAAAGGTTCATGGCATCTGTAAACATGAACTAAAGAGATGAAGCTAGCAACAACTCAACCCAGCATGAAACCATAGAAGGTGATGTAGCTGACAGAGGGAGTTTTTCGAGAGGAAGAGGAGGTAGAGCCAAAGGAAGATAAGTAAGATGTTACAGATGTAACAAACTGGGACATAGAGCTTTTGAATGCTCAGAGAATGCAGGAACAAGTCAAAGGAATGCAATTGTTGCTCAAGTTGAGGAAGAAGCAGTAGTAGTGACAGAAGAAGAAAATGCACCACACAAAGGAGAATCTTTGGTAGTCAATAAAGTTTTTCTCAAGCGAGCAAAGGATATAGTTGAGCCATCACAAAGAAATACTTTGCTCAGAACAACATGTAAGGTTCAAGGGAAATGTTGTCAGATGATTATTGATAGTGGAAACACTGATAATTTGGTCTTTACAAAAGTAGTAGAGAAATTGAAGTTGAATACAATGAGACGTCCAAAACCTTACAAAGTGTCATGGTTACAAAAGGGACATTAGTTGTTAGTGAATGGACAGTGTGAAGTGGAGTTGCAGTTGGGAAAATATAAGGATAAAATTGTATGTGATGTGATGCCTATGGGTGTGTGTCACATATTGCTTGGGAGACCTTGGCAATATTACTGAGGAGCTATGAATGATGGGAAAATAAGCACCTACAAGTTTGGTAAAGATGGTGTTAATCATACATTGTTGCCTATGGGAGAAGAGGATGCGTCAGGAAAGAAGACTGATCCAAAAACTCTATTACTAGAAGGAAAGCAATACTTAGAATAGATTGAAGAAAATGAGGTAAATTTTGATGTAATTTGCAAGCCCAAGGTAATAATGACTTCTACTGAAGTCTTTGATTTACCCATTGAAATTCAAGAAATGTTGGACAACTATTGTGATATCATTGTTGATGATTTGCCTAATGAGTTATCACCCATTAGAAGAATTGGACATCACATAGATTTGATTCCTAGAGAAAATCTACCAAACAAAGCAGCTTACAGAATGACTCCCACAGAAGGTGAATAGGTTAGAAAGTAGGTTCAGGAACTGCTTGACAAAGGATTGATCAGCAAAAGTTTGAGTCCTTATGCAGTACCAACAGTGTTGAGTCCAAAGAAAGATGTAGGTTGGAGAATGTGTACTAATCGAAAGCCATCAATAAAATCACAATCAAGTACAGATTTCCTTTACCTAGAATTGAAGATTTGATAGCTTGTTTGAGTGGAGCAAAGTATTTTGCAAAACTAGATCTTAAGAGTGGGTATCATCAGATAAGGATAAGAGAAGTGGATGAGTGGAAAATTGATTTTAAGACAAATGAAGGATTGTATGAATGGAGAGTAACGCCTTTTGGGTTTTCAAATGCACCAAGTACGTTTATGGGACTCACGAATAAAGTTCCTAAAGAGTTTATTGGTAAATTTGTAATAGTATATCTGGAAGATATATTAGTTTACAGCAGGTCTAACGAGGAACACATGAGACATCTGAATTATGTCTTACAAAGGTTACAGAAAGAGAAATTATTGTCGAATTTGTAGAAATGTGCATTCGTGAAAGAGGATTTAGTGTATTTGGGTTTTGTTATTTCCACTAAAGGATTGAAGATGGATCAAGAGAAGATGAAGGCAATCATGGAGTGGCCTTCACCTAAAAGTATCTTTGAGGTAAGAATTTTTCATGGTCTTGCTAGTTTTTATAGGAAATTCATAAAGAATTTTAGTAAGATCAATGTTCCTATTGTTGATACTATAAAGAAGGATAAAAAATCATTTAGATGGACTACTAAAGTAGAAAAGAATTTTCAGCTGTTGAAGAAAAAGAACACTAAAAAACCTATGTTGGTTCTACGTGATTTTAATAAACCTTTCCAAGTGAAATGTGATGCTAGTGGAGAAGTTATTGGAGGTGTTTTAAGTCAAGAAGACATACCTATAGCTTATTTTAGTGAAAAGTTGAATGATTCAAAGAAGAAGTATTCTTCTAATGATAAAGAGTTTTATGCAGTCATTGAAGAAGTGGAGACATTATCTAATGTCAAAAGAGTTCATACTTTATTCAGATAACCATGCATTGCAGTATATTATGCAGCAACCAAAGCTTAACCAAAAACATATTAAATGGGTAGAGTATCTTCAGGGATTCCATTTTGTCTTGAAGCATATAAATGGCCAATCAAACAAAGTTGCAGATGCTTTAAGTAGGAGAAATACATTATTTCAAGAGAGTCAAATTCAAGTGTTGGATTTTGATTTTCTTAAAGAATTGTATGAGACAAATTTAGATTTTAAAGAAGCATTTTAAGCTTGTAAGAATCTTGTTTTGATGGATAGAAATAAATGGTTGGATTATTTCTTTCAAGATGGATCATTGTTTAAGAGAAATGAGTTGTGCATACCAAATTGTTCTATGAGGGAGAACTTAATCAAAGAGAAACATAGTGGTGGACTTGTAGGACATTTCGGTATAGATAAGACTTATGAATAGTTGAACAGATTTTATTTCTGGCTGAAAATGAGATTTGAAGTGGAAAAGTATATGAAAACTTGTAAAAATGACAATATGCAAAGGGAAGAAGCCAAAAACACACGTTTGTATGTTCCATTACCAATTCTAGATAAGCCTTTGGATATGGTAAGTATGGATTTTGTTTTGGGCTTACCAAAGACTCAAAGAGGAAATGATTCAATTTTTGTTCTAGTGGACAAATTTTCAAAAATGGCACATTTTATTCCATGTTAGAAAACTAGTGATGCTACTCACATTGCTAATTTGTTTTTCAAGGAGATTGTAATATTGCAAGGGTGACCTAATAGTATTGTGTCAGACAAGGATTCCAAATTTGTTGGACATTTTTGGAGGACACTATGAAAGAAGCTGGGAACTAAACTGAGAGAGTTCTACCTATCATCCACAGACTGATGGACAGACTGAAGTTGTGAACAGGAGTTTGGGTAATCTTTTAAGGAGTCTTGCTGCAGAAAATCCAAACTATGGGATCAGGTATTGGCACTGATTGAATATGCATATAATGACTCAGCTAAGAGGAGTACATGGTAGAGTCCATTCCATATGGTTTATGGAATGCATCCATGAGGAGTATCTGAGTTAAGAAACTTGGGAAAACATGAGATGAGAAGTGCAGAGGGAGAAGATTTTGCTTCAGAAATATAGGAAATACATGAATAGGTGAAACAACAGCTACAAGATAGCAACATCAAGTACAAAAACAGAATAGACATGAGAAGAAGAGAAGTGAAATTTGAAGTTGGGGATTTGGTTTTAGCACACCTAAGGAAGGAAATATTTCCAAAGAGGGAATATAACAAATTGAAGTTCAAGAAAATTGGGCCATGCAGAGTATTAAGGAAATTTTCGCCAAATGCATATGAAATTGAATTACCCCCTGATGTTGGAATATGTCCAATTTTCAGTGTTGCTGATTTGTACAAGTATGAAGGTGAAATTGCAAATGATATAGAAGAAGACCAAGAGACGCAGGAAATTGATTGGGTAAAACAGTTACCTACAGTAAAGGAATTATGGCAAGAAAGGATTTTAGACAAGAAAGTGTTCGAGGAAACCAGATTACTGGAGTACTTTCAGTACTTGGTCAAATGGAAGGATCAGCCGATTGTTGAAGCTACTTGGGTAACAGAAAACATGCTATAGATATTGGTCCATTCTATAAAATAACTCATGGATAGGAGCCCATGAATAATTTTTTCCTCTGGAGTCTAATGCAGGAGCATAAGGCTTGAAGACAAATTCAAAGAATTATTCCAAAAATACAAAATTTTATTACAGGCAAAGGAATGGGATCCTTTAGCTATCAACTTCCATGTTTTTCTAGTTAACCATAGAGCTATAATATAGGATTTGATCATGATGTAATAAATTTTAGTTAGTTAGATGTAGTGGAGATTCTCAATGAGAATGCATCGTAGGATAGATAGGGTTAATAAATTTTAGCCTTTGAATTAGAATCTGGTTGTTAGGGTGAACTAGTATTTATGTAATTTTCACACTATTGTAAGAGGATTTTGACCGTTGAAGAAATTTGGCTTTCCTAAAGCGAATCTAGTAAAGTGGGAAAATTCAGTTTTTGTGTATGTGGATGAGAAATTATCTATCAAATCCTGAAGCATAATCTCCTTTAAAGTTTAGTTGGTGTTTTGTAATATTGAATGAAATTGTGTTGACTGTGTTAAATTCTGTGTTTTCTTTTTAACTGATTTTCTCGTGAATTCTGAGTGTGGAGTGAACGGTCAAGATCAATGGAGGAAGACTATGGACGCAGTGCATGAAGGTTTAATTTGGATTGTTAGATCTCAGTCGAGGCATATCAACGATGTTCGGTCATAGAAGTTAACCAACACTTAATGAGTCAAAGCAGTTGGAGAAACCCACAAGTGGATTTCGGGCGGAAGAAATGCCATAAGCAATATTTTCCGATTGGGTTCGATTCCATATACATCGTGACACATAGCAAAGAGGAGAGAAGGAGAAACCGCTTGTTGGGTGGGTTTAAAGTGTGCAAGTTAGCTAGACGATATTCGTTTGAGCCGTTAGATCTCGTGTAGTAAGATCAACAGTTGATAGGCAAGGAGCAAGTTCGAGGTCGGGAAGTGAGTTGACCATTAGATCTTAATAGATCAATGGTGAAGAAGTGTCGATCAGTTTGTAGAAGGCAGACTTCAAATCTTATTAAACTATGGCTTGTGTTACAGTTGGTTCTAGACTAATGGAGGTTTAGCCACACTCTAAGGTTTTAGAGGAGTTTGCTAATTTAGTTGAAGCTTTAAGGTTATCAGTGGATGATAGATATCCTATTGAACCAGCAATTACATCCGGAAATATAAGTAGAACATATAATCTCAAAGTTTGGGAAATTAACACTCCTTCCTGCAACCAGACCACCATCATCGTGACATTTTCACTATAACTTCATTTATGTGAAGTCTTAGATTCTGAAATTAAAACCCATTTGATTTGTAATCTTGATGAACGTCGTAACCGAATTTTAGATCTTGGTTTTGCTATATTTCAGAGAGATGATCTGTGGAAGTTAGGGTTTTTGTAGGCTGTCAAATTTCATCTCCAAGAAGCGACTTTGGGAAAATCATCATAACCCTCTCTCTCAGAAGAGGATTGAAATTTTGTAAGAAGTGGTGGACAGTGCATGAATCTAGTTTTCTGTATATCAATTTTAGAGCTGAAGGAGGAAACAATGACACGTGGCACGTCGTACAAGTTTTCTCTACTGAACTAGTCCATAATTAGGTCATTGTGAGAGATTGGGCATAACTTTGCCTTGAAGAGTCCAAATCAGCTCAAACCTGTGACATTGTAAATAAGACTCAGAGGGCTTCTATAGGATTGAGGATCACATGTTGGGGATCTGAAATCAAAGAGATACATTAGATTAAATAACATGCTCCTAGAAGGTAAGAAAAACTAGATCAAGTGTTGTTAAGGGGTGCAAAGGACCAAACATTCTAGGGAAGCAAAGACCAAGGTGCAGCAAAATGATGCAACAGAGGTATGCTACAGCTAAGTATCTTCTATATATTCATATTCATCTCTTAATTGCATTAGGTTATTTGCATTTTAATTTGTTGTTTTTGTTTAGCACTAACATATGCTCTGTAGGATGACATAAGTTTTACTATTATCATTTCATGGGTATTTCCTTGAAAAAATTTTGTAGGTATTATATATTTATCAAGAGAAGACTCAATGCATAATCTAATGTTCTAAAGAATGAGAAAGGGTAGCATGACAAGATCAACAATCAAGGTGCAGAACAACAGCAAGAAGTTCACCACATGAAGTCTTCAAGTGGGCAACACTGCATACAGACATTGTAAAAGTATCATTGTACAGAGTCATTGTAAAAGCATCTTCGTAATTGTTGTACAAGTGTCTATCTACCAAGAGATGAAAAGGCAGTGTCGAGCAGTCTAGGATCATCATTAGGGGGTTGTGTCATAATTGGGGTTATGGTCTAGTGTGTCATCTTCTTATATATCATTTTATATCATCGTAAAGTGGACCATTTTCCCTGGTATGAGCGTCCATTCTTCCTTTATTCTTCTATAGGGTGGTAGGATGGTGGTACGGGAGTTGTAGCTCTTTGGGTGTTGGGGTATCTGTTCAGTTGACTACTAAAGAATCTCGGGCATTGGAGCGTCTATCGAGTGGGAGCTGGAGAAGAATGCTTTTCTAGATTCTAGGAAATTTGAGGTTTCTTTTCAATTGGAGTTGAAGATTAAAGAATTATTAGAAAAGCGTTCGGTGGTTATTAACCCGGGGGGGAGTTTTCCACTTATAAATTTTGTGCCTCTTATGTTCTTTTATTCACTGTTGTTACTGTATAAACATTAATGATAATTGAAGATTAACTAATGCTCTGAAAATATTTAAAAGCGCTAATTGCTAAGGAATACTGATTCACCCCCCTCTCAATATTTTCCAACACTATGCTGATTACAGGAATTGGAAAATACATAAAAGAGGATTTAGAAAATACATAAAAGACTTAGAATATAAAATTCAAATCTAAGTTGCAAAAGCTAAAAGACCACTTAGAGAGCATATATTAAAAGCATCTAAAGACAACTTCATAATATCTCTACTCTTCCAAACTCCACACTAAACTTCCAAAATATGTTATAATATGATAAGGAAACTAAATCAATAGTTTATTGCTGAATTGGATGAAGATTTTTGGTTGCTTCATGGCAATTACAAGATTCCATGTTTTGCTACAAGAAAAGCCAACAAGCTAGAAAAGTTGATAAAATGCAATCTAAGATGAGAGAAGGGGTAGGAATGATGATGAATGCTATCATTGAGCCAATAAAAGCATAGAACAACTAAGTATAATCTTTAAAACTTTGAAACCAATTTCCTCTCACCCTCTGTAATGGTAATTGGTTACATAGTAAAAACATGAAACTGTAGAAATTGTAACAATAAATGAAATGAAATGGAAAGAGATTCGAAAATGCTATAATAAGCAATATGAGTGATAAAAAATTCTAATATATTATATAAATCACTGGCAAAGAAAGTTAGCTCATAAAACTACTGACTTAACCAAACATAAAACTATCAAATTGTGATTTCTAAACATGTTAACTCAAGAATTAAACAAAAAAAATCACAAAACAAGAAAATGATAGTAATAGAAACTCTAACTTTTGTGAAAAGACAAATTTTACAAAATTAAAAAATAATTTAAATTTTATAGAAAAGAATCATAAATATTAAAAAATGAATTTTCAATGCAAAAGTATATATGAAGATTAATGAAAAGGAAAACAGAGCTATAACCGTTGTTTCTTCTAAATAATCGAGAAGAGATATCAGTTTGCTTAATGAATTTTACATTTAAAAGACCATAAAGAACATAAAATGTAAAACTACTTCCCTAAGTTAAAAAGCTTAATTTTATTAATAAAACTATTATATATATTAGATATAAGCTAATATAATATAATCTTGGGGGAAATTAAAAGAAATTCACATTATAATGATATATAAACTTAAACAAGACCGGACATTTTTTTAATCTTTTTTGAATGCCTCTTAAGGACTAGATCATATTTGCAATCATTTAACATAGCTTAATTAATACTTCAGCTACAAACATAGGCAGAAATATTGATTTGATTACTATTCGAATTGCAAATTTATTAGACATCCTACAGAGACAACTTGAATATATGAAAAATGTCTGCAATATAACAACAACTACAGTTGTAGGCAAAACCTCGGTTTCTCCCCCTTTGGGAAAAAAAATGTTTGCAATAGGAACAAAATGACAAGTGCAGTTGTAACCCCTGTTTCTGCCCCTTTGAAGAAAACACAATTTAGAAAGACAAAAGGAAAAGAGAAAATATCAGTCATTTTTTCTATTTTGAGAGACTTCTCCCTACTACCTCTATTTTCAGAGACTTCTCCCTACTACAGCCGTGTACTAAGCTTCCTTATTCTACAGAGCTGCAACCTATCCATTGATCAATCCAACCTTTTATAAAGAATTATTTCTCCTTTTTATAATGATACAGAATTAATCGAATGTGGTTCCTATTCAACGGTGTTTTTTTCGAAAAGAAATGTCAATCTTCATTTAAGCAAGGTTTTCTTGGTTTTATTAATTGCTCTAAAAGCCAATTCTAGAGGTGAATTCGCTTAGTCTTCCCACAGAAGATTTGCTGGCTTTAGGTCTGAGCTCTCCTGATCGACTCTATAACAGATTGTTCTCCAAACTTGGGATGTCAATCACACCTACAAACATCAATGACAACCATTTAACTATTGAATTGCTTACATTGAAAACATAATTTCCCATTTTAGAACACAATGATCAATTTTATTTGACAAATTAGGATCATGGAATGATAGAATCGATAGCACTTAGGGTCTTGAAATTGATTTCAAAATTTTCATTCTGAAAATAGTTGATATCCGTGATGTCTGGTAGTTAGCATTGGGCATTAGTAGCAAGGACAACGCTAATTAAAAAAAGCCACTTCGTATTAAATCTTTGGTGTCTTCAACGTTTCTTTGGTCAGATATGATGTAGAGATGCTAGGGATTTTCTCCCTTCATTGAATCTGCAAAACAAAGAAATGCCAAAAAAGATAACTGAGATCTTAACAACTAAGAAAAATTCACAGCTCGTTGATGATCTCATGGTGGCATAGTTACGCCAATTTTTTAAAGAAGAACGACAGTTCCAGCGTGCGATTTGGTGAAAGGAATTAGGGAGCTTTGACTTGTTGCCACCATATTCTGTAGTTCATTATGTGGAATCAAAATTCCTCCACCAAAACAGATTTCATTGATGTTTTAGTTTGAAATGGCTGTAGAGCTCTGGATTGGTTGTGATAGCATGCCTCTACTAAAACAGATTCCATTGATGTTTTGATTTGAAATGGTTGTAGAGCTATGGATTGGTTGTGATGGCATGCATGGAAGTGCAAGGAGGAGGAGGAGGAGACCAAATTGGTTTATCTGGTCTATAATTTTATTTCTTAATTTCTAATTGTCAAGCTCTTAATCTTTCTTAATTTCTCGTCTTCCAACTTTCTTTATCTTGCATCTCCTTCATCTCTTTTGATTCTTGGGACATTGGTGTTTTAGCTTAACGATCTATTGTATTCATCCTTTTGAAGATAGTTGATCTATTGTGTTCATCCTTTTGAAGATAGTCTAAGAAGAAGTTTGATCTAGGAGATCTGAAGATTTATTTTGTGTGGTATTCGAACCCTCATAACTTTTGTTTGTTAAGGGGTAACTGTTGATGCTTAAGGGGTTCTCGAGTTCACTCTTTTGTTGTTGGGCGGGGCTTTCCCCCTATTTGTTTTGAGAGTTGTTTCTTTCTTCCCTGATTTCTTGTGATTCAGAGTTTTCTGGAGAGTATTCTTCTTTGATGAAGTGTAGTGTTCCTTTTGTGCTCCTTCCCACCATGTAAATCTCTGGCGATTTTTTCTAGCAATTTTTTCCTCAGAGGCTTTTGGGCAAATTTAAGGCAATCAATATTTGTGTACCTATCTGGGTTTTAATACATTTTTAACAATAGAACTCACTACCCATATATCCATCTAGCCATGCATATGAGGGACCTAGAGAAACTATGTTATAAAACACTGTGAGGTTGAGGAATGGCAGGAAGGCCAAAAGTGGTCAGAATCTAGGTAAAAAAAATTCAAAATTTTTTGTAGACTCAGTGTTTGAATCTTGTTTTTGATTGTGGAAATAGATAGAGCACCATCTTAAATGTCTAGAACACCTAAAATTTTGAAGTTTAACAACCATAATTTGGATTTACAAAAATCCTTGTCAAATTTTCTCTAAATATAACTGAAATTTCCATAACTTTCTAGACAGTTCCTCCAAGTAGTTAGACTATAGCTAAAATATTGAATGCCTTAAACATTACTATGACCGTCACCATCCCAAAGCTGCAATGCCCTCCATGTTGTCCCCAAAGAATACATCAACCATCGTCCATCAAATTTGAATTTTAAAATTGCCGCCTTTTACCCGAAATTTGTTTTGAATTTGAATGGCAGAACTGGTAGTCTCGCCAACATTTGGCTTCCCTAGACAACCAGAGACTAGTCTTGCCAGCATTCGGCTTCCTCAAACAGTAGGGTTAGCTCTCGTTGGATATGATTGCACCTTTGGCTACGTCGGTGCGTCATGCACACCAAACCCTGGTCATGGCAACACTTGTTTCATTATTTACGATGACGATGATGCTTTTGTTGTGGAGAAGTTCAGCGCATATGTTAATGATTGCTTCAGAGTGCGCAACAGTGATTCTCCTTACAAATCCCTAATCGTTGGTTTTCAACATGTTCTCTCGCTCAACATCGCCCCTGCTGGACATTGTAAGGTCCTTATCCTTATCCAATAGGTAATAAGTCCTCTCCTCTCTTTCGGGCTTTAAAATTAATATATTCTGATTGCATTGTAATGGGAAATTGTTTTCTTTCATGGTGTTCATTGTATCTTGTGCAAGTGAAATGTAATTGGAGAGCGGATAGCCCATGGCTAAAGAGATATCGCAACAGGGTTCAGAAATGGCTTCGCGGTTCCAGAGCTTTAAAATGGAGCATATCTATTCCCAACATGGTTCTGAAGCTCGTTCCCTAGCTCGGGCAGGCTTTTACAGTAGATGTGCAAAGTGTGAGATTTCGCTGAGGTGCATAGACCCAGAGTCTGCCAAGATTTTTCAGTTTTGTTTCTTTATATTGGCTTACACTTTATAATTCAAGGTTGTTTTGAGTGGTTTATAATTCAAGGTTGTTTTGAGTGGTTTGTTTTGTTTGGTTGCTTTAGTGGTAAAGGGTTTCATTAATATGCCAAAAACGCTTTTAATTGATAAACCCTAGGTGCGTTGGTTGCAGGATTTGCATTAATACAATAAAATTTGTTGGTCGTTGTAGTGGAGCGGCCTAAGTAGACCATATAATCTGCGGCCAAATAATCAGCCAACTGAAACATATATCTAGATATTATTTTATCCATAGGTCGCTATCTTGGATTTATATTGTGGCTTGACAAGTAATGCGCCACATCCGGCTGCTCCCTCTGGTTAACGTCCATGTGATCATCATTTTTCCATTAATTAACCACCGAGAGCAATGCTTATTGTGTTCGCTTAATCTATACAATGTTTGGGCATTGAAGAGATGAGACCAGTGGTGTGAGTGGCCGGTGTAAATTATGCAATTTGATTTCATGTAAATGGATTTAGCTACATACGCGTGGTATGTTTTTTTGGCATATTTAGTAGTTGGATTTTTAGAATTTTTATTTTCTACCGCATATAACGCATATTTTTGGCATAGTAATTGGTTTTTTAGAATTTTTATTTTCTAAAACATATTAAAAAATATGTATATTTTGGAAGGAATAAGTTAAGAAATAATTTTATTTTTGTTACCAAATAAAATAGTAATAAATATTATTACTTTACTTTTCTTTTGCATATCTAGTAATTCGAATTTTAGAAGTTTTATTTTCCGAAAAACATTAAAAAAAAAAATAAAAAATATATATATTTGGAAAAAATGGGTTAAGAACAATTTTTTCTAGGAAAAGAAATTAATAATTTTTAAATTATTTTTTTATTTTTATTTCTTTTTTGATATTACAAATTGCATATAACTAACATCATCATATTTACCAATGTGATTGATATATGGCCATAGGTGTATATGAAACACATATACAACCACATTTATTAATGTGGTTCATATATACCATGGACATATATCCACCACCCACCATATCAATAAATTTTAGGTGTATTTTGTTAAAATTTCTCATTATTGATGATGATGATGCTGATGATGTTCGTTAACGTCCACTGAGACCAAATTGGTCTATCGGACCTATAATTTTCTTAGTTTTTAATTATCTTGCTCCTAGTCTTTCTTGGCATGATTGGTGCTATAGCTTTCTTTTTTCTCTCTACGGTCTTTCAACTTCCTTTATCTTGCATCTCCTTCATCTGTTCTGGTTCTTGGGACATTGGTGTCTTAGCTTCACAATCTATTGTGTTCGTCCTTTTGAATATAGTGAGAGAAGAAGTTTGGTCTAAGAGATCTGCTTTGTTGTTAAATGAACATTTATTTTGTGTGGTATTCGAATCCTCATAACTGTTGATGCTTAAGGGGTTATCGAGTTCATTTTTTTGTTGTTGGGTGGGGCTTTCTTCGTGCTTGTCTTAAGAGTTGTTTCTTTCTTGCCCATATTTTTATTTATTTATATAA
>APFE031269044.1:82901-114798 GCA_000404065.3 Pinus taeda
AACACATGATTTATTAATTCGGGTTTATTAATCTAGTGTTTTAAATATTGGTCTAAGATATTAATAACCCCTAGGAATCAATATTTAAACCCAATGAATTAGTAAACCCAAGAGATAAATATTATACACCTAAAGGATCAACAAACCCAAGAAATCAATATTAAAACAAATGAAATTAATAAACCCTAGGAATTAACAATTTAAACCCAAGGGTTAATAAACCCTAGGAATTCATATTTTAAATTCCAAGGGTTATTAATATTAGAAACCCAATGGATTAAATTATAAACTTAAGGAATTATTAATATTATAAACCGAAAGGGTTGATAAACCCACCATATTATTAATATTAAAAACCCAAGGGATTAATAAAACCTAGGGATTATTAATATTATAGACCCAACCACATTAATAAATATGATTGAAAAACTCGGATAAGCCTTAATGATATAAGGCTAATATTAATCATAAAATTAATATTCATGGGGTTGTTAATGCAAAGGATGCAGGGTCCTTGGAGGCAGTGCCTGCCACCCCCTAGGACATGATGAACAATAAAGAAGATGAGGATGTAACCTGATATAACATGCAATGACATGCAATATTTACAATTGGAAATCACTATTAATAAAAGTGTTATGTAGGGTGTTGTTTGCATTGTTTGGGGTTTGTCTAGAGATGATGGTATTTTCTTGGCCTCTTGTTGCATCCATTTTGTCTCGTCTGATCTAACAATGACCCTAGACTTGAAATTAAATTTTTGAATTGTGGCACGGAGGGGTGAAGGTGATGATTTGCAAAGGTGGTCGAAGAAATGGACAAGTTTCCTAACTGCTCTGGTATGAGTATCGCTACTAGGAGCTTTGAAGGTTGATGGGTTGACATCTTTCTCAATTGCCACTTCCTTCGTTTATTCTCAAGTCATCTCTTTTTATTTCTTAGATGTTTTGGTCATTTTTTGTTTCAATAGTGTCAAGTACAGTTCTAAGGTTTCATAGCCTTTGTATTTGGATCTAGAAGACTAGCTTTAGGCTATGGTTTAGGGTTAGGGTGGATTATTTCTTTGCATGTGTCTCTTGTTTCCGAGTCAAGGGTTTTGGTCAAAGCCTAGCCAATTGTCTTTTGAATGGGTGGAAGACTTAGGGGGCGATGTGGTAAGTTTAAATTATGGTTGGAACAAATTTGGTAGTTATTGTTTTGGAAAATGCCCCATAAACCCTGTACTTTCTGGAGAACCCTTATAAGGGTTGAAAACTTGATCAAGATTACACACCTGAAGATTAAATAAGAAAGAACTCTGGTTAAAATAACCGGAGTTTGAACCGAGCAAGTGTGGGCTCCAAGGGAGATGTGCATACCTACAAACAAGGAAAATGAAAATAGAGTTGGTGAGAACTGAACTTTCTTGATCCACAAAAAGAAGTCATACGACTGTGCAAGCAAGTAGTTACCTGTAGGAGAAAGCGGGTCAACCAAGAATCCTGCTCTTCAATTTTTGTCATGGTATCAGAGCTCAGCCTATGAAAGACTCTTTGACAGAAATAGAGAGAGATGAGTTTGCATAAGACTCCGTGAGAGAGCAACAACACGAGTGAAGAGAAAGTGCAAGCCTCTTTAAGAGAGCAGTAGAAATTTGAGGAAGCCTGTGAAGAAGCAACAAAAAAACCAAGAAGTCGGCTACAACAAGGTGAAGGCGAAACAGATTGAAGAATTTTTTTGGGAGATTAACGCTTTCCATGAGTTAAACCAGTGCGTTCGTAACACCACTAATGCTGAGCAATCATAGGAGCAAGCACGCTAATCAAAGGTTCCTTGCATCAATTTTCAATTAGCGCGGGTTAGTTGTGATGGACAGTGCATTAACGCACTAACGCTACCCTTCACTATCGATAGAAAAGTTAGCACATGACCTCTACTCATCCTATAGAGCATTAGTGTTACCCATGATATTTAAAAAGAGGTCCACGAGGCAGGAGAGGACAAAGGTGAGGAAAGAAGGGATTGGGAGTGTTATTCGCTGGAGACGTTAAGGTAATGGCGATTGTGTTTCATGATCAAGTAGCAAAGTATGTGAAGTCCATGAAGACAGTAGCAACAAAATATGTGAAGTAAAGGTTTGAATGGTTCATGGCATCTGTATAAAATCCACCCTATACGAAAGCTTCATTTAAAAAAAAAGGTGTTCTTTATAATTCTTATCTAAGGTACGAATAGGAGTATTGAAAAGGGATTTTAAAGAGTACGAAAAGGATTTGAAAAAAAAAAGAGGAGGTGCATGTACTACTTAAAAAGGGGATTGTGCATATTTTTTTTGCAAGGGATTTGTTTATAGTTTTTTTTTTTTTTTTTAAAGGTATCAATAGATATTTAAATAGGTTGTAAAAGAATTAAAAAAAAAGATTTGTGAAGGATTTTGAGAAAGTATAACATTTGTAAGAAATTTGTAGATCCATTGTTTCTGAAGTTGTGTACCAGAGAAGTATGTTGGTATGTTTTAAGTTTGATTTCTTTGTTGAGTTGCATTTCATCAGCAATCAAATTGGAAAATCCAAGAGGCTAAGAAGGTCACAGTGACAATAGAATATGTTTTAGATATTATTAGATCTGGAAGTGAAGAGGAAAAGGGATGCCTTCGTATTGAAATGCATAAAATAATCTATCGATGATAGCATTCTTCCCCTGATTTTAGAAGCCAAAACAACCAAGGAGGCATGGGATACTCTTGAGAGATGTTTTGGTGCAAGGGGGAGCATTGAAGTTGAAGATGAAGGTGGATCTACATCATCTACATTGAGATGAAAGGATTGTTGAATCACACTATTCTCTGTCACATGTAGATGATGCCTATGAAGAAGTCACAGATGCATGAGAGAAGGAGCACATAAATTCTCACGAACCCCACTATGCACAGCCACAAGTGGATGAAAATTTGGTAATCCTAGCAAAGAGCTTGTTGATGATGTTAATATGATGATTCCAGCAATGGAGCTTGCTGATGAAAGTTTGGTGAATCGAGCAACACAACTTGCTGATGAAAATTTTGTGAAACCAGCAACAGATCTGGTTGATGACAGTGAAACCGACATTAGAGCAGTCAATGATATGATGAATCTAGGAATTAGTATTGTTGATGTAAAATTTGATGAAGAATTGTTAGTTAATGATGAATGGTTGTAGGTGATGCAACAAAAATATCATATTGACATGATGTTATTTGCTGAGATAGTTGAAGACAACCTTTTTGCACTAGCACATGTTAGTACAAAAATAGAGGAAGAGGGAAAGAAGGAAGTTGAGAAAGAGAAAACAAGGAAAAATGCAGAAGCAGGAGCTGAGAAAGAATCGGAACACAAAAAATCTCTGATTGCAGAGTAGAAGGAACAGAACCAATGTGGTTCTCTAAATATTTTTAATTCTAATGTTGATTTCTAGTGTTCAGGTACACATAATGACTATGAAGAAGACTTAAATTTACTTAAAGCATGGCTTGCAACACCATGTTTAGATGAGGTTTGCATACAAGCTACAGAAATGAATGTTGAAGAAAACATCAATGATGATCAAATCAATGAAATTTTCATACATTGGAGTCCTAAAGAAATATTATTTTATTATAATCTTATGTTGCAGCAAATTGGTGATGAAAAGAGGACTACCGAAGATAATATGTGGCAATAGCCCATATACAATTCATTTTTTTAAGAAGTCCAATATATGCTTAGACAACTTAGAAAAATGGAATACATGCACCAAAAAATGAAGAAAATGAGGTTTGAAGGATACAACAAAGAGAAAATGTTGAAACAATTTAGAGGCTACAGAATCTAGAAGAAGAGAAGAAGAAAAGATGAAGTCAATTTTTAAATTGTAAACCTGGCTGAGACATAGACTAGCAGATATCTGAATTAAATTTTATGTGGTTGTAATTAAGGGGGAGTGTTGGAGAATCTAATTCCAACCACCTGTTAGGTGTAAAAATTCTGCCTCCAAGTGTCCCAGTTCAATTTGAGTTAGTTGATATTAAGTCACCTTTAACTCATTTCATTCACTATTGATGTTTACTAATTATTTAAGTGATTTGTAATACTGAGAAGAGTAAGTCCTCTACTCCACATTTTGTTTCGCATCAATTTTTGTCATATTTATGTTGGGATCTTCTCTACGTTGAAAGGGAATCCAGAGCAATTCATTGCTAGAATGGATTTCACGACACCCAAATGGATTTTCTTAGCAACCAATTCCATTTTCATTAGTTGTAGATTGGATTTCACGTCCAAAAGAAACATAGTATGTTTTGGGTTTAAGTACATCGACATCACCTTTATTTTCTTAAAAGAAATGTCATTATGGGAATTGATGTCATTGGGCTTGTGCTTGAATGAGTAGAAATAAACGAGAGATGAAGTGGGCCGATTAAGATCAAATCATTGTGATTTATCACTTGAATAAATTTTCCCTCATGTGATGTGGATCATTTTAACATGGGTAAGTCGTAGACCAAAATTATTGTTTTAGAGTGCGCAAATCATGTTTGAATACACTGGAATGCAAATATCCAGAAAAATTGATGTATCTAGAAGGTTTTGTTTGTTATTAGATCAGTGTGTGAGTGGAGGAACTTTTGAATGCATTTTCTTATTGTGGAATCTGGTGTGATGGAGTGGTGAACTTAATATGTACGAAGCATATGTGTGTAGGAAGTTTTGGTATTGATGAGGGTGATAATCAAACCTAGAAGTTATACTTATATCGACATCCACTATTTTCAAAATTTTCAATGAGTTTTCTCATGAAGATATTCAGAAATTGAGGAATATTTCATGTCATTTATCCTTCAATTCATGGATCTTTTCTATGTTTCTCTAGTTTCCATTTGATTAGAATTCTTTGGAGGAGACTAACTCTAATTAAAAATGGTGAGTGGAAGAATTATAAATTCACCCTTTTGTCATGGACTTCTCATTTTCAAAAGCATGGGAATTTTTTTCTTGTTGTTTGTTTTTCTTCCAATTGCCAGCAACTCACTTGTGATATATTCATTGGCTTGTCACATTTTGTTTAAAGAAGACTTGACTTGATATTTCCAAATAGAAAAAAGTTGTTGTGTACTTAGAGTAAGGATAACCATAGCTCCATTTGCAAATGTGTAGAAAACAAAGGAAACAACTATGTCTCAAGCAACACAAGAAGCATATAAACAACAAGTGGTTCCACTTTTAAAAAGCCAAATGGTATGGGAAATACCAAATTGGAACCTATTATAGACAACACTTAAAGTAGTAGAATATATTTGTAACACCAATGAGAGATGTTGATACACTTTTTCTGTAATAAGCACGTGGATCTATCAAGAGTAATAAAGTTTTTATTCAGAGTCTTGTCTTGAACCCCATATTAGAGGGGAGAAATAAAAGGGAAAACATGTGATGAAGAATTAATATTTCATAAAACATAATTGAATTGTGGTGCACATATGACAAAAGGCCACACCATATTTTATGTTGTGCGCATATGATAGTTTATGTTGTGTGCATATGATAGAAGGCCAAACCATAATTATGTTCTGTGCATATGACAAAAGGTCAGACCTTAGTCTTCCAGCTAGTGGGTGCTAGCTCTTTCATGTATAAAATTTGTTCAAAACTTTATATAAGATTTGATCAACAACAACACCAGGTGGTTTTTTTCGCTAGAGGTGGCTTTCCACCATAACACTTGTGTCATCTTGTGTTCATGTTTCGTTGTTGTTGTTTATGGTGTTTCTGTGATTATGATCTTTTGATTTTACATGATATATATCTCTGAATAAATGATGGATTACTAATAAGTGAGGGTTTTTTGCTAAAAAGAGTTAAAAATGAAATAAACCCTCGCACTATTCATTCAACCCCGCTGTACCCCCCCTTAGTAGTGAGCACAATTCCTACATCTTGCTCTCCAAACCCTAGTTTGTTGCCTCATGACAGTTAACATCTTCCATGAGCAAGCAAAGGTAGAATAGGTAGCTTTCAAACTAATTTTGGCTTATTATGAGTATAATTCATCTGTAGGTGTTATCATTTCAACATGAAAGGGTGATCCTCAAGGGATTTCATCAAGGAGAAGCTAAAAAAGAGCACTTGCAATGAAATAGGAGAAGAAAGAACCATCATGAAGACACGAAGGAATCTTGGACCATGGAAGAAATGTGGCATATTGTGCTAAATTGGAAGGTTCCTACATTAACCTAGACCATTTGCAGGGTGAAGTTGAAGAAAAAATAAAGATCCATCATGAATATGTCGAAGTCATAATGGCAAGGAGAGAAAGGATTTGGCCTATACACATCATAATGAAGTTCCTCTCACCAATCCCAAGTCATGGTTTTTCCAAGTTTCATCACAATGTCTTATGTGCCAATGTATCTTGCCACACCATTTATGGAGGTAATTATTTTATTTTCAAAAAAGGGAAATGAAAATATGTGTGGAAGATAAAGCATCCCATGTGGAATGTGAAAATTCATTAGTAAGTTCTAAAGTCATGTAGAAGCTCAAAGGTCATTTAGGAATTCAAAAAGTCATTGTATAAGCTCAAAAGTCATGGGGGAAGGTGAAGAGTCACATTAGAGGTGAAGAGTCACCACATTTGTTATAAGTACACCCTCATAGCTCAAGACAAAGGACATTGGAGTTTTCATCTTAGCTTCTCTAGTTTGGCATAAGAGAGAAGGTCTCTCTTTAGAGGAGCAACTGGTGACGTAATGTTCCACTATTGGGGCTAGTGTGGCAACATTGTAATTGTATATATTAGGACTTTCACTTAATATATGAACCTTGCAGAGCTATCATAGTTTCATACAGATGCTGTGAATGATTATGAGACTATTATTTTATTATTTGTGGTGTATGTTTATGTTAACATATGGTAATGAAAATGAACTATTTCATTTTCTTTGGTATGCATCCTATTGAATTTGCATTATTACTTGCTTTTATGATCTTTATTTTCTTGTGAATTACTTTTTAGGTTAACTAACAATCTCTTTCCATGCTCCTGTGTGTCTCTTTTAGGATAATACTATACTTTTCTTTTGGTGGATATCTCTTTTTTTCCTCTCTCTGAAAGTACCATATATCCATTTCAATTGCATGCCTCACAATTTCAACTTACTTTCTTGTTTCAAAGATTTTTTGTATGATATCTTCTGTTAATAATTGTAGCCAAGGAAAATTCCTAAGAATAATGGCAATCGAACATATTTCCTGGTTGGGGCTCCTACTTGAAAGAGTATGAGGTCTAGTTGCAACTTCATACCGGGGAGACCCCATTGGTTGATGGATTTCGAGCACTGCCAATAGGGATCTTGATAGAGTCTTGACATGAAAGATACTAAGTGGATGATCCAATCATCCCTTATCTAATCCATTGTGGTGGAATTTGGAATGTCCTACAAGTCTTATCCCTGGAGGATCATGAAGAATTGTATAAGGAAGGTGTAGAAGGTGCCTTTAAATGAAACCTAGTGTTTACTAGTCCTCTTTCCTCCAACACTTGTGACCAGACTTATGAACGAACCCTCATGATAAAGAGAGGGGTAGGGGACTCAAGGTTCATTCTATGGCATCGTTGAGTGAGTTGAGGATGGGGCTGATCTCTCGAACAGAGATCAAATTTGAAGGGTTGGTCTTAATCTCATTTGGAATGGCATATATTCATCTAATCCTTCAAAGATGAAAGGTTATAAAAAAAATATGTACTTCTATTGAAAAGTGTTTATCAAATAAACCCTTCATAAAAAAAATTCCAAAATTAAATATAGTGAGCTTCTAAATCTTTAAAATATTAAATATTTAAAAAGTGGCCACATTATAAAGCATTATAATATCAATATAAATTAGGAAATAAGAAAACATTTTTCTCAGATTCCATTAATAAAAGGTAAACATATGTTTCTTCTATTCATTCAATGATCTTAAAAAGTATTTGGACTAACACCATTGAAAATGTAAATATATTTGTCGAATGGAAAAGGATTTGTAGTTTTCATTTGTTTCCATGCATAATAAATAACATTCCAATCTACCTCTAATGAAAGTCTTGATCTATCATATTTTTTTTATCTTTCTTAGTTTTGAGAAACCTCTTCCGCACAATGTTGTGCTTGTCAGGACAATGAGAATAACATTCCATAATTGCATCAAATATGGAATTCCTTCAAACCATTCAACTTCATCTCTACAGAGATCCCATGCTTCATGCATATTCTTTTTGGGGTACGTTTTAGAAAAATTCCAAATAAATTCATCCATTTAACCCAAACATCAAGAAATGTCCACAATAGGTGATTTCCCAACAATAATTTTCTCAAGGGTTCCTCCTTGTGCTTTAACTAAAAAAGAAAACATGTTCCCTGGACGTACCTTAAAAATGCTTCTGAAAAATCATTTGTGAAGCATGCTAATATAAAGATTTAAAGTAGTGATAATAGATGTAATATCAACATGATCCTCCTGGAACTTTTGACTCAAGATTGCTTATTAAATTAGCACATATGTAATTAGGTGTATGAAAAATTGCACTTGAAATATTGTTTCTAACTCATACATTTGTTTTCTCCCCTAACCCCCAATCCTTTAACAAAGTAGGCATGAGTTTAACAATGCTTTCCATGACCTTGCCTCCCAAGAACCACCTAATTTGATGGATTTGTAAGACCTCTAACTTAGTGATTTGAAATAATTCCATTAGCTCTTTCAATTATCCACATCTTTTAGTTGATTTCCCAAGAAATGAATCAACTTTGTTTGCAAATTTGTCAATATATGGAAACTCTGAAAAATGAGATGAAACAACATTTGTTTTTAATGATTCCCGATGAGATATAAAATGGATATTTAATAAATCATGAGCATCTTGACGAAACTTAGAATATAATCCTTCATGAATTCCCCTCATGCCTGATGCCCCATTCCAAACCAAATCCTCCTAACTTCATCAATGATAGACCCATTCCTCCTAAAATAGTTCTCAGTGCATCATACATACACTAACTTGTTCCATTATTTATTTTGAAGAAAACATACAAACTTTCTTACAGATTGACGTCTTCCTCCATTTGTGAAATATGTAATGTAAACAAACAAATGGTGTTCCATAGTTTGATCATTGATTCCGTAAACTAAAATTGAGTATTCATATGTAGAAAAGTTTCAAAGCACAAGGTGGGTTCATGGAATTCCTTCATTGAAAGCTTCAAAGCTACGAGTAGATTCAAACAAAATTTTCACAGAATTTCCCCTATAACCCAAAATTTCTCCCTTGAAAATACGAAATGAGGCCTATGTATAAGAACTAAAAGCCCAAGACCCTCCCTTAAGCAAATAGTGGTATTTTTAAAAACCACCAATAATATTTACCAAAATACTTTTGGTTGTATTGTAACAAACTTCTTCTTGAAAGATATGCTAGCTGTAGGGTCATCCCCTTTGAATTTTCTATCTTAGGTTCTCTCTCTCTCTTGGATGTATTCTAAGTCTTCTTTGTCTTGGTTGGGTGATACCTCAATTTCATGCTACCTTGGATGTGTTTTCGATAGTGATAGTGACATCGATGATCATTCTAATGCCAGTGTTGATTATTGGGGTCATACCTATGGTTGTGCTTGATGTTGTGCTAGATTCTTTGAGCTAGAAATTTCATTTCCTGATACCATCTGTGTCACTAGTGGAAATCCACTTTGAATGGCCCATTCATATAAATCCATAAGAGGCCTCGTTCCTTACCATATGAAACATCACATGACCATGCATCTATGATGTTTCCTTCTAGGTTAGTGATGGTTACAAAGAAGGTTATAAGCCACTTTCATTAGAGCACTTTGAATTTCATTTTGAAACCATTTATTCCCTTTGTTACTACCTCTATCTCATCCTCCACTAGCATCACCAACTCGTTCATTCTTGTCATATAATTATACCTTTATACCCATTCAAACATATTGATGTTTAAACTCACTACCTCTTCCTTAGGCACTGAATTAAGAAAGTCTATAATCACTTCTACTTTAGAGGCAGCGTCACCAATGGTTCTATTAATGGTCTCCATTTTGATGTGTGCTCTTCTATCGGTCTCAATCATTTCTTGGATGAATTCCAACTCATTGGAAATCCACTCTGAATGGCCCAATCATATAAATCCATAAGAGGCCTCGTTCCTTACCATATGGAACATCACATGACCATGCATCTATGATGTTTCCTTCTAGGTTAGTGATGGTTACAAAGAAGTTTATAAGCCACTTTCAATAGATCACTTTGAATTTCTTTTCGAAACCATTTATTCCCTTTGTTACTGCCTCTATCTCATCCTCCACTAGCATCACCAACTCGTTCATTCTTGTCATATAATTAGACCTTTATACCCATTCAAACATATTGATGTTTAAACTCACCACCTCTTCCTTAGGCAGTGAATTAAGAAAGTCTATAATCACTTCTACTTTAGAGGCAGAGTCACTAATGGTTCTACTAATGGTCTCCATTTCGTTATGTGCTCTTCTATCAGTCTTAATCATTTCTTGGATGAGTTCCAACTCATTGGAAATCCACTCTGAATGGCCCATTCATATAAATCCATAAGAGGCCTCGTTCCTTACCATATGGAACATCACATGACCATGCATCTATGATGTTTCCTTCTAGGTTAGCGATGGTTACAAAGAAGGTTATAAGCCACTTTCAATAGATAACTTTGAATTTCTTTTTGAAACCATTTATTCCCTTTGTTACTGCCTCTATCTCATCCTCCACTAGCATCACCAACTTGTTCATTCTTGTCATATAATTAGACCTTTATACCCATTCAAACATATTGATGTTTAAACTCACCACCTCTTCCTTAGGCACTGAATTAAGAAAGTCTATAATCACTTCTACTTTAGAGGCAGAGTCACCAATGGTTCTACTAATGGTCTCCATTTCGTTGTGTGCTCTTCTATCAGTCTTAATCATTTCCTAGATGAATTCCAACTCATTGGAAATCCACTTTGAATGGCCCATTCATATAAATCCATCAGAGGCCTCGTTCCTTACCATATGGAACATCACGTGACCATGCATCTATGATGTTTCCTTCTAGGTTAGTGATGGTTACAAAGAAGGTTATAAGCCACTTTCAATAAATAACTTTGAATTTCTTTTTGAAACCATTTATTCCCTTTATTACTGCCTCTATCTCATCCTCCACTAGCATCACCAACTTGTTCATTCTTGTCATATAATTATACCTTTATACCCATTCAAACATATTGATGTTTAAACTCACCACCTCTTCCTTAGGCACTGAATTAAGAAAGTCTATAATCACTTCTACTTTAGAGGCAGAGTCGCCAATGGTTCTATTCATGGTCTACATTTCGTTGTGTACTCTTTTATCGGTCTCAATCATTTCTTGGATGAATTCCAACTCATTCCAAAGCTTAGTTACTATATTTATTATTTGTCCTCGTACTATTTTCATGACTACTTTAAGAGAAGGTTTATTAGCGTGCTCTCTCATCAAAAGCTCAAATTTTGTTTCAATTCTCTTGATGTGGTATTTATCTCAAAGGAGCTTATTCTTTCTAATTTCTAGCAAATCCATAATAGGAAACACTACACTAGTTTAATGTATAAATTCCTTATACATTCAAACTACTAATTGTAATTTACTAAAACAATATACTTGAATCTACTCTATTTACTGTGGAAACAATTAACGATGGTGAAATCATGAAGAATACAATAGAAATAATTCTATCAACACATTACACAAATATTTTTGGGGAATGCCACAACTAAAAACCTCTTCTATCTATATATTTCACTAGTTAGAAAATAATGAGAATATTACAATGCTTTTCTCAAGCCCAAGCAACGTTTTCACTATGCCTATCTATCTCACTGCTTCCTAGACAAGCCTTGGACAATACTTAACCGATTTTGTACTTGCCTAAGTCCTTATTTCCTTGCAATGTTTCCTTGGTAATTAGCTCCTATTAATTAGGGAAATTCCTCATCCACAAATATGCAATACATCATAGACGTTCCTCTCATTGCATGGACCATCTGTACAATTTGGATGATTATGCAACTGGTAGTACACTACACTTGAACTAAAATCTCAACTAGGTAACTCATATATCACACATGGATGAGATATTTATATCTGAATTATCAGTAAACTGGTTGAACATTGAAGTTGCAGGCCATTGCTAGACCTCCTACTAGTTCATCCAATAGTTGGAAGTAGTTTAACTCACTTTAACTCAGTTAAACTAAATTAATTAATTACAACTCAAAGTAAACTTAAGTAGGGTTCCTAAAAAGTATGATCTAATATACATGAATCAAGTTAGATCCTCAAATAGAATCAACTAAGAAAACTAAGTGAAATTAACTTAGTTAACTCGTACAAGTTGTCTTGTGATGTGGAATTACAATTTTCCTCTTAATTTAATTCAATGGAAAATTAAATCAATATTTTCTTGTTGCATATTCAACACTCCCTCTCAACAAGAAATGGATTATCCGATACCCCAATCCTACATCTATGGAACTTTAATTTTCTTCTTGACGGTCACTTAGTCAAGATATATGCATCATGTTCCTATGTAGCAATATACTCTAGCAACATGATTCTCCTCTGCACACAATCTCGTAGATGGTGATACTAGATGTCAATATGCCTCGATGGATCATGAAAAAATGGATTATCAGACAGCTCGAGACAATTCTGGATGTCATAGTAAATCACTGTAGGATCCATCTACTAACCAAATAACCTAACAAGAATCTTCCTTATCGAGATAGCCTCACAAGCTACTTGACTAATAGCAATGTAGTCTTATTCTGTTGAACTCAGTGCGACTGATCTCTACTTCCTATTGTAGCAAGAAACTTTTGTTGATCCAATACAAAATATTCCCCCTGATGTGATCTTCTAGTGTAATGGACTCCCTGCCTAATCTGCATCTATGAAGCGTTGTAGCTTCACTCCCTCTGTCTATGTATATGAAATACCAAACTGAGTGGTGCCTTTGAGGTATCTCAACACATGTTTGGTTTCCTTGCAATACATTTTGTTTCTCTTAACCATTGCTTGACTAAGTTGGTTAACTACATAACACATGTCTATTCATGTGTTCGCCAAATACATAAGTGAACCCACAAGTTGCCCGTACATAGTAGCCTCCACTACTTCACTTGAAGTAGCATCTTCTTTCCTCTAATTCATTGTTAGAGGGGCCTTCATAGGTTTGCCTCTCTCCATGTGCAACTTATTTAGTATCTCGTTCGGATACTTTCTGTGCTAGACAAGCAGTTCCTCGTCTCCTTGCCATACTTCCATGCCAAGGAAATAATGCATGAGCCCCAGGTCCTTCATCTCAAATTCTCTTATAGGATTCTCTTTGCAAGATTTAACTAGATTCTCAGCACCTATTAGAATTAAATCATCGACATATAACACTATAATCAATAATTTACCTTCAACCATAATATGGTAAAGGTTTGCATCTTCTTCACTTTTGGTGAAGCCCAACTTGGTGAAATAGATTTCAATCCTGGTGTAGTAAGCACAAGGTGCTTGCTTCAATCCATACAGAACTCTCTTGAGTCTGCACACATGTGACTCTCTATCGAAGGTATCAAATCCTTCTAGATGCTCAATGTACACCTCTTCCCTGATCACTCCATTGAGGAATGTTGTCTTTACATCCATCTGATGTATCTTCCATCCCATTGGCACTGGAAGAGGCAGAATTGATTTGATTGAAGAGTACCTTGCTACTAGAGAAAAGGTCTCCTCATAATCAATTCCCTCCACCTAAGGTAACCCCTTAGCCACAAATCTAGCCTTGTGTTTCTCAATTATCAATATGTTTCTTGATTCACCTTATAGATCTACCTCAAACCTACTGACTTGTTGTCTAGTCTTTAGAAATATTCCCAAACACTATTTCTGACTATGGAATCACATTATTCTACCATGGCATAAACCCATACTGGCTTGTGCACTACTTCCTTGAATGAGGATGGTTATGTCTCAACTAGCTTACTCATTAGAGCCATGTACCTAGTGTACCGTTCTGGTGACCTCCTCTACCTGCATTCTAATGTGGGTGCTCCCACATTCTCTCTAGCATCATGGACTAATCTTTCATCTTCGCTATTGTTGTTCCTTCCAGCTATGGATGTCCCTGCATGAGTGGGTGCTTCCACTCTTTGCTTCACTACTTGTGGCTGCTCCACATCATCTTGAGGTTCTTCATTTGGAGCCAAAAGATCCTCTTATTCATGCAACTAAAGATCCATCTCAAGGGAACATCACATGGCCTTCTCTTCATCAAACTTCACATCTCCACGAAGAACTATCATCCTCTAAGATGGAAGGTACACTCTATTTTTGTGAGTTGTATCAGTGTACCCAAAAAATATGCCTAACTCTATTGTCGCTTCTAGATTTTTCCTTGGATCCTTGGAAACATGACAATAAACTAATGCACCAAAGATCCTAAAGTGTTCCACATTTGGTTTCTTGAAAAATCTTCTTCTGGTGTACTCATCCTGAGAATCCAATGAGAACTCTTGTTCTACTCATATACCATTTTGTTACATGCTTTAGCCCACAAGTGCGATGGTACGCCCTGATCATGCAATATCACTCATGTCACTCCCACAATACTTTTGTTCTTCCTTTCAATAATCCCATTTTTTTGTGGGTTATGGGGTGTTATTAACTCTATTAAAATGCCTTATGATGCACAAAATTTCTTGAAATCATTCAGCACATATTCTCGATCGTTATTTCTCTTAATATCCTTCACTTTCCTACCCGTGTCTTTCTCAATAAGTGCTTTAAATTCATAGAATTTTGAGAATCTCAAGTGTTCCTTTTGCATGGAGAATATCTAGCACTTACGTGAGAAATCATCTAGAAATATCACATAATACATGTACTTGGATATGGAAGCTATCAAGAACGGTCCACACACATCTGAGTGAACTATTTCAAGGATCACTTACGCTCGACTGATATTATCGTCAAAGGTGGATTCAGTGTACTTCCCCAATGTACACCCTTTGCATGTATCTCGCCACTATAGTTCACCATTAGGAAGCCCTATACAAATCGACTACACGATCTTCAAAGCTCCATGGTGAAATGGATAAGTCTTCTATGCCATAATTCATCGATGTCTCAACTCTGCACATTCTCTGCTTTCGCGCTTAAAGTAGAAGAATAATCTACATCCAATTTGTAGATGTCCTTCACGTGAACCCTAATCTAATTCACTTTTCGCATGGCTATGTGACGAAAGAAATCATTTCCTTTGCTAAATACCATATTGTAGCCACGAGATTCCAACATAGCAACTGAAACTAAATTCTTCTTTAGGCTTGGAACATACATGCCATCTTTTAATGTAAGAGGAGAACCAAAATATCTCTTACAATAACTATAATGATACCAATTACACTATAACTTCCATCCTCTCCCATCTTGATGTGCATGTAGAGGTGCTTCTCGTCCAAGTCACTCAAAAATTATTTATTGCCTATCATATGGAATGAGGCTCTACTATGTAGATACCACACACTTCCCATCACCGATGTTACCATGCATACAATGAGGGTGAAATCCCACTCGAATTGTGAAGACAGAGCTTCACTTGCCACTCCTCCCGAGGGCTTATTGTTGGTCTTCTTGTGTAGACACTCCATGGCATAGTCTTCGAGCTCGTGACAGTGAAAAAATTTAATCCTCAAAAAGTCCTTCTTCTTGTCTACTTGACCATAATATCCTTTGGATTGGCTTTCCCTTTATTTTCCTTTCTATCCAAGGCATAATTCTCCTCTTCCTCATGCTTGGATGAGGTTCCATCTTTTGTGTTCCACTTGATCTCTTCTTCCGCCAAGTCGGACCCGATCTCTCCTAATTTGGTAGCTTCTCCCTCCCATTTATCGAATCCTCATAGTTGTGATAACTATTGGGAAGGCCTAAAACTACTAGGCTTATCATATCATCATCAACAACTGGAATACCAACACTCCCAAGTTCATCTCGACATTGGGTGAACCTACTCAGGTACTGTGGTATTGTATCACCCTTCTCCATCTTGATTTTCTGAAGCTTGTCCTTTAGTGCTAGTTTCCTATAGTCACTGTTTTTATCATACAAGTCTATCAAAGCTTTCCACATTGCATATGGGATATCCTTACCATGGATATTTGAGAAAATATGTACTCAAACTCCTTCTAGTATGATCCTCCTTGCCTTTCCCACGCATTTCTTCCACTCTACCTGATCTTGAGCATCAATTGTTGAACGCTTAGGAATATCATTGATTATGAATTCCTTCATCCTATTATCTTACAACACTCCCTCCATCCTATCCTTCCAAGAAATATAATTCGATCTACCCTCAATGACATACTTGAGTCTAAATCCATAGAATGACATCCTGTTGCCTCTAAAGAATGGTCATGTAAATTCGATTTACCTGCAAATACAAAATCAAAATATTTTCTTCTATTGTGATTCTTGCTCTAATACCATGTAAAAATTCCCTGTAAATTCAAACTGCTAATTGTAAGTTACTAAAAAAGTAGACTTGAATCGACTCTACCAACTATGGAAATAATTAATGATCATGAAATCACGAGGCATACATGAGAAATAATTCAATCAACATAGTACACAATTATTTCCTCTGGAAATCCATAGCAAAAAACCCCTGTTATATGCATATTACATTAGTCAGAAAAATATGAGAAGATTACAATGCCTTTCTCAATCTCGAGCAACCTCTGCACTATCTCTATCTATCTCACTACTTCTTAGACAAGCCTTGGCCAACATCTAACCAGTTTTCTGCTTGCCTAAGTCCCGATTTCCTTGTGTTGTTTTCATTGGGAATTAGCTCCTATTAGTTAGGAAATTCATCATCCACAAATATGCAATACATAATAAGCCTTCCTCTCATTGCATACACCACCTGTACAATTTGGATGATTATACTACTAATAGTACACTGCCCTTGAACTCCAATCTCAATTGGGTAACTTGTAGATCACACATGTATGAGTTATTTATGGTTGAATTATCAGTTAACTCATTGAACGCTAAAATTGCAACCCACTCCTAGACCTCCTACTAAGTCCTCCAATAGTTGGAACTACTTTAACTGATTTTAACTTAGTTAATCTGAATCAATTAATTAAAACTCAAAATAAACTCAACAAAGTCTCCCAAAATGTAGCAGCCACTCTACATGACTCAAGTTAGACCCTTAACTCAAATTAACTAATTAAACTAAGTGAAATTAACTTAGTTAACTCGTACAAGTTGTCTTCTGATGTGGAATTACAATTTTTCTCCCGACTTAATTCAAGGGAAAATTGAATCAAGAATTTCTTGTTATAGTTTCAGCATTTAAATTGCAATGACTGAGAAAAAAATTACTAAATTTGGAAAGTTATATTCTTAGGTACATGTGAGATGAACTATAGGATGACCTATACAAAATTTAAAAAATTGATACTTAAACTCCTATAAAACAATTTTGGTTGTGACACATGAGCACTAATCTGGTGGGAATATTGGATGACATCATGCGAAATTTGGCGGGAATTGTGAGATGATGTCATGTTGAATCTGCTTCGAAAGTCAAATTTAGAAGGTAATATTATTTACACAACATAATTTTAAATCTAACGTTAGAAAAATAAAAGTAAACGAATGTGTTAAATTAAGAGAGAAATCATTTCCCATTGGTATCACTAAAAAATACTCAAGAAGGAGGGTTGGGCATGCATTTTATTGAACTAGTCAAATTTAGTTACAAACTGAGGAGTATGAATTTTGAAAACACTCCTCCATACAAATTAGAATGATTTTCAAAATTTTGAAGGAGATTTTTTTCAAATACATGTTTACCTCCTGGGATGTGCTGTTATGTTTTGAAAATGTGCTTATAAAGCTTGTGGTTGACATTTTTCTAAGCTCATTTTTATAGTTTTTAGAAAAAAATATAAAGTTGTGGACTTCATGAAAATTTTATAATACAAATATGGACATGTTTAATACCATGGGAGGAGGAAACATATTCTCTACAACTTAAAGCACTTAAAGACACCCAAAGATAGGGCTCAGGCTTGCATTTTTGTCAACTGAGCATGCATTTCACATTTAGAAGGTAACCTTGTAGTGCATTTACAAAACAAAACTTTTTAAATCCAATATTAGAAAGCAAAAATTAAATGAATGTGTTTAATTTGAAATAAAATCATCTCCTAAATAGGTGGGTTAAGACAGTGCTTGTTGGGCACAAGCACCTAAGGGTTGTCTTGTATTCAGACCAATGTCCCATTAATTTAATAAAAATGTAAGCCATCCCTTGTTATGAAATTATCATAGTAAATGGATTTGGGAATGGGATAGATATACATATTGGGAAAGAAATTTCACGTGATGATTTTTATAACATTCCCTCATAGGCTCACAATAAATCCATGAAAAGTGCACTTTTAATAATTTTTACTATGATGGAGGTTTGGTTTAACATGGAAGAAATAAACATACAAATGCATAAAGTGATTGCATGGTCATATTTGAATGAATGATTTATTTACATTTGTGCACAATTTTTAAGTCTCTTGGTCAAAATTCAAAACTAATGACTTAAGTTTTTGAATTGTTATGTCAAGAACAAAGTGAAAATGTACAAAATTTGGCTTAGAAATATGCCCGCTGAAGACTCCACAACTGTTGTTAATTGGAAATAACACTATAGGGATAAAGGAAGATGTATTTTTTAAAAAATCCTCTTTCACATTCCTCAAATTTTGTGTACGTTTTTTGCAATTGATTTGATGAAATGATAATTTCTCATTTTTTAAACTAGTTTTACACAACTCAACAAATGACCACCATACAGTCATTCTTCCCTCTTTCTAAAGTGATTTTAGTTGCAAATCGTGTGTTCTAATATTTTCCACCCCACTATACACTTGTTTGAGTGAATGATTTCTTTACACTTGTGTACAAATTGTAAGTCTCTTGGTTAAAATTAAAAACTAGTGACTTAAGTTCTTGAATTTTTCTATCAAGAATAGAGTTTAAACATACAAAACAAGGCTTAGAATAGTGCCCTCCCAAGACTATACATATGTCATTAATTGGAAATAAGCCTATGAGGCTAATGACAGGCATTTATGACAAAAACCTAAATTTTACATTTCTCAAAATTTGTATAAGTTTCGTGAAATCGATTTGACAAATGACAATTTCTCTATTTTTAAATCAATTTTATCCATTTTAGAAAAGTTCCTTCCATACCATCATTTTTCCTTCTTTCTGAGTGATTTCAGTTGCAAATGGTGTGTTCTACTATTATCCACCTCACTATATTACATGGTTTGAATGAATGATTTATTTACACTCGTGTAAAAATTGTAATTCTCTTGGTCAAAATTTTGAACTAATGAGTTAAAGTTCTTGAATTGTTCTAACAAGAATAGAGTGAAAATGTAAAAAAATAGGCTTAGAATAATGCATGCCCAAGAATATACATATGTCATTAATTGGAAATAAGCCTATGGGGTTGAAGAAAAATGCATTTGTGACAAAAACCTCTTTCACATTTCTGAAATTATGTGTTGGTTTCTTGCAATTGATTTGACAAAATGTAAATTTATCAATTTTTAAACTAGTTTTACCCAACTCAAAAAAATGCCCGCCATACGCTTATCATTCGCTAGTTTTACCCAACCCAAAAAAACACAACATACCCTCATATTCCCTACATCTAAGTTACTTTGGTTACAAATGATGCTTTCTACTATTTTCCACCTAACTATACACCTAGTTTGAATGAATTATTTATTTACACTTATGCACAACTTGTAAGTCTATTGGTCGAATTTCAAAACTAAACACTTAAGTTCTTCAATTGTTATGTGAAGAATAAAGTGAAAATATACAAATCTGGGCTTAGAAAAATACCTGCTCAATACTGTACAAACGTTATTAATTCGACATAACCCTACGGGGATGAAGACATATGTGCTTTTGAAAAAAAAATCTTTCACATTCCTCGAATTTTGTGTCACTTTATTGCAATTCATTTGACAAAATGAAAATTTATCAGTTTTTAAACCAGTGCTACCCATCCCAAAAAAATGGCCACCATACCCCCATTCTTCGTTTTTTCAGGGTGATTTTAGCTACAAATGGTCTATTCAACTAATTTCCACCTCACTATACACCTAGTTTGAATGATTGATTTACTTACATGTGCACAAATTGTAGGCACCTTAGTGAAAAATCAAACTAATGAGTTAAGTTTTTGAAATGTTCTGTCAAGAATAAATTGTAAATGTACAAAAATGCAATTCGAAAAATACCCAGCAAAGAGTTTACAAATGTCATTAATTGGAAATAAACATCTGGGGATCAAGGAAGATTCATTTGTGACAAAAACCTCTTTCAAATTCCCCAAATTTTGTGTAAGTTTCTTGCAATTTATTTTTAAAAAATGACAATTTCTCAGTTTTTAAACCCATTTTTCCCATTTCAGAATTATGCCCGCCATACCCTCATGCTCCATTCTTTCTGATTGATTCCGATTGTAGATGATGTGTTCTACTATTTTCCAGCTCACTATACACTAGGTTTGAATGAATGAATTATTTACACTTGGGCACAATTTGTAGGTCTCTTGGTCAAAATTCAAAACTAATGAATTAAGTTCTTGAATTGTTTTGTCAAGAAGAGAGTGCAAATGCACAAAATTGGGCTTAGAAAAATTCCCTCCCAAGACTGTACAATTGTCATTAATTGGAATTAAGCCCATGGGACTAAAGACAGATGCATTTTTGACAAAATTCTCTTTCACATTCCTTAAATTTTGTGTCTGCCTCTCGCAATTGATTTCAAAAAATTACAATTTCTCAATTTTTAAACAAGTCTTACCCAACCCAGAAAAATGCCCACCATACCCTAATTCTTCCCCTTTCAGAGTGATTTCAGTTACAAATGGTGTGTTCTACTATTTTCCACCTCACTATACACCTAGTTAGAATGAATGGTTTATTTACACCTTTGCACAATTTGTAAGTCTCTTGGTTAAAATTCAAAACTGACTTAAGTTCTTGAATTGTTCTATCAATAGCTTAACGCAAATGTACAAGACTAGAATTAGAAAAATTCCCACCCAAGACATTACAAATTTCATTACTTGGGAATAAGCCTTTGGGGCTGAATGTAGGTGTATTTTTTACAAAAACCTCTTTCACATTCCTCAAATTTTATGTGAGTTTCTTGCAACTAATTTGACAAAATGACAATTTCTCATTTTTTAAATGAATTTTACTCATTTTATAAAAACACCTGGCATACCCTCATTCTTCCTTCTTTCTAATTTATTTCAAGTACAAATGACGTGCTCTATTATTTTCCACCCTATTATACACATGGATCTTCAATTTGGGGTAAAAGGGTGCATGTTGAGCAAAAACACCTTAGGGTTGTCTTCTATTCATGAGATGTCCGCTTAGTTTAATTAAAATGCAAGCAGACCCTTATTATGAAATAAATATAGTAAATGACTTTTGATCCAAAATTATGAAGGAACAAAATTAAATATACATATGAGTAGAAAGATATAGATACAATGAAAACATAACTTCAATTTATTAATAACAAAGTACCGAAATCTATTTACATGCATAATGGAAATAAACTAGCTCAGCTGATGGTAACTTATGTCTGAGAAGAGATGTGGCGGATACATGCCTTTTAAACTGTGTTAAAATGGGGATTGAATTCCTATTTATTATTAAAAAACAATGAAAAACCCTCACCATCCAAAAACCTAGACCTTGGAGATGAAGTGGAAAAATTTTGTGGGCCCCAAATTGGGACATCAACTTCCCGAGGTCGTAGCTTTGGCATACATCTCAATTTGGCATGTACAATACCTCGATAGAAATATATATACGAGGAATACAAATTTCAACTACAAACCCTTATTGTAAGCAATAGGTTTACCCATTTTCCAAAAAACAACGTTTAGGGCTTCAAAACGACTCTAAAAGTTCAAGACCCGAAAAACTACCAAAAATAATAAATTGTTCTTTCTATAAGGAAACAAAGAGAAGAAATAGTGGGGGTGCAAGTGGAACAGGTAGATGGCCACCAATATCCACCTGGATCAGTCCTCCCCCCATTAGGAAGCAATGGTCCTCATTTCATCGTGACTTCATGAGATGGAGAAACCTTAGTTGAACTTGGTCCCTCGTGAGCCATTTTCCTTGGTGCAGGAGTGTAATATCTCATAATAATAATAATAATAATAATAGATAAACTAACAATTAACGAAGAGTAAATATATGAATAAATAAATAAAACAACAAATAACGAATAAAAGATAAAATAAAAAATAACAAAGAAAATGTAATAATAAATAAATAAAACATAAGTTGGCATGGACACATGGATGGTGTACATGCAGATCCCTTTCCAATCCCATTACGCTTTTTAGGGCCATTTTTTCTATTTAATCATGGAGAAGGGGGAAGAAGAGGCAAGCATTCATTCACTCATTCGTAAGGATGGAAATGTTGGAGGGAATAGATCATTTGGAGTAGTAAGTTGGTTTAGGGCTTGGGTGTAGCTAGTTGTTGAAATATATTGAGTAGCTATGCCTATTGTTGGGTGGAGAGTCATCCCCATTTGTTGAAATATATTGAGCAACTAAACTTACTCTTGGGTGGAGAATCATCCCAAAATTTCTTATTGCGTGTAGCCATTTTAGATTAGCATAATGCAAGCACGTCGCAACACCGTAAAACTCTATAAGGAATCTTCACTCATATATCCATCACCATTTAAATTTTATTACATATGCTAATAGTTAGGTTGTTATATTTTGTTTAAAGCTTAATTTCTGAAACGTTACACATGATATAAGATGGTTTAAATTCTAAATACTTTTAGGAATTAAACCATTACTCCAAGATCTAATGTTAAACTTAGGGATTGGTTGTTATTATTTTATATTTGGAGTGAAAATATTGATAAAGCAAATATATATTTTAGGAATGAGTGTATTTGTTAGTCTATATGATAATTTGAGATTGGAACGCATGTGTTTGCTGCAGAAATTATGACAAAGGCGGTCAACTCTGTATATTTGACCTGATACAAGTGATGCCATCATTAGAGTGATATTATCAAAAAGGTAGGTTACAAATATTTTAATTTTCCAGAGCCTATGCTCATTGTATTAAAGGGGCAAAACAATAATAATTGAAATTGCAAGCAAGTCCTCCGGCCAAGAATCGTGCTAATCTAAATCGAAAAGGTTCAATATTGGCCCTTTATACTAGCTCTATAATAAATATTCCCTAGATTAACTTATTTGCATGTTATAGTAACAAAGGCGTTTACATGATTTGGTATATACATGGTTGGAATACAAAATAATTGTTATTAATTATATTAAGTGCTTAATTTGCTAAGAGATTTAGTGCTTAGTTCGCTTTTTCCATAATAGTACCTGGCCATTACTTTTGTAATTTTTACTGTCTTTGCTTCACGTATACCTAGAAATGAAATCCTAATGTGAAAAAAAATATAACTTCAAATATAACTTCATTCAATTTAGATATGAGAGATACCTACCAAAATGTTTTCACTCAAAACTAAGATACAGGAAATCACCTCCCCGTAATTAGTTTAAACGCTCATTTTTAATTATCTAAATTTAAGTATTATAATCCTTTGGTTTACAAGCTCTTTTAAATAAAATATATATAAGTAGAATATGCTATATTATATATTTATATCCAAAAGTTTTCATATATATATATATTAAGAATAAAATATTATAATGTTTTATAATTAAATCTTATTTATTCAGTTAATATATGGTTTTGTTTTCAAATACCCATGGGTTAATATATATAAGTAGAATATGTTATATTATATATTTATAATCCAAAAGTTTTCATATAATATATATATTTAAGAATAAAATATTATAATGTTTTATCATTAAATCTTATTTATTCAATTAATATATGGTTTTGTTTTCAATACCATGGGTTGGAATGGTGAATGGTAAACCATGAAGTGTAGAGCCATGGCTTCTTGAAACCAAACCAGGGAAAGTATTGAAAATACAAGAAAATATTGAAAAGAAATATAGGAGAGCAAATAATAGAGGGGAAATAAAATATAAATACGAGACTAAACAATAGAGGAGAAATAAAGTATGTAAAAGAAATAGAAAAATAAATAATATATAAAAAGACACACAAGAATGACTAATGAAGTGTATTGTAATATTGATATATAATATTAACAATAATATATATAGAAGTAATGGAATTAGTATTGATGGAAGAATAAATTAGGAATAAAGGTGTAATACAGATGATAAACTTGTATAAGAATATATAAATGCATAGTTATAAAATGAATCAATGATAAGATAATATATGGTTGGAGCAATATACAGTATAACGGATGTATTAGAAAGAATAATGAGAAGTATATGGGAAGTGTAAACATGCAAATAATATAGAAGGTAATAGCAAGTAAAAAGGTCTTATTATAGATTAGGAGTAAATAAAAAGTGATAGAAAATATATTGATGTACAAATATAAACATTTTAATATAATTAGTAGATAAGATGATACAAAAGGGTAAAAGTATAAATACAAATATATGGAGTTGTAGTGGGGTATGACAATTAAAGAGATATACAATGGTGATAATAGTAGTATGTAGACATGGAATATTAAAAAAAGGATTGAGACTATTGGAAAAGACAAAAATATATATGAATATATGGCATGAGAAATTGAAAGGATGCTCTATTGAGAAGAAAGTTTTCTTAAAGATATTGATGAGTTGATTCAACAACATAATTGGTTAGGGCCAAAGTGATGACCTATATAATTTTAAAATGTTGTGAACACTCTTAATTGGTCAAGAATGACAAGTGCTAGATTAAGAAAATGTTTAAAGGTAAATATTAAAGATAGTATTGTCTTGGAAAAGGATATACATTTTGTGAAAAGTTTAGGCTTAAAGGCTAATGAGAAAACAATTAATGTGAAGAGTGAGAAATTGGTGTACCATTGATGAGTTATGTATTGGAAATAAAAAAAATGAATTAAGGAATGATAGTGAAACTTGTAAGTAAAGAGACCATATTAAAAATGTATGATATTGACGGTATGGCTATGCCTATTCTACAAAGTGTACACTTTCCTATTGAAATAAGAGGAAATGGTTATTGAAATCAATTGGCATTTTGTTGAGAACACGACACTAATGCTAAATAATAACCTAGATCTTAAATGAATGATGAATAACCTTATGTCTTAGTTGATATTCATCATTATACAAGCAAATGAAATTGATTATTTCTCTATGTGTATTATTCTACGATATGACGAAATCATTTATTATGTGATGGTATGATATGTTTTTGATACAAATAAATTGATCATATTTTAAGATGTGGAGCATGTGGCTATAGCATGCAAATTGCATGACATGCATGAGTATACAATTATTACTATTGAAATGTTATGATAACAATGATATTATGTTTCAACGATGACATAAAATGGTTGGCATGAGAATTATTATTATATTACGATGTTATTACTAATGCATTGGTTTCATATTGAGATGTCGTGATTGACAAGAAGACCACAAATAGGCTAAGAACACTAGTTTATTGATGATCTCGTGGGAGGCAATACCTATGAAGGAGAATGTGTAACATCATATGGGCTGGGGATAGACTCAGCGAAAACTACATATGCCAGTGTATCTATTTCCTTGCATAGCTCTTCATGGATAGGTCTTAAAGAGATATAGGACCATGTTGAGGAGCTTGAGTGCTTGATATTGGTTTGGGATGCTAAAGTCCGGTGGGTTCGTAAGGACTTCACAATCGAATTCAAGAGGGGCCTAATGACATCGATACCTAGGGTTAGTTAGCAATGGAGGGATTTGGTCCAGCTTTCAGAGATTCCTAGAGTCATTGAGTACTAGGACCAAATGCAAGCCTTAGGGTAGATGAGGTCTAAGCACTAGGCGAGACTTGGGTCTATGGTATGGGTTCCGAAAGTTGGGAAAGATAGGGGCTATGTAATATCCCATAATAATAATAATAATAACAACAACAACAACAACAACAACAATAAAGTAAATAAAATAATATTAATATAAATAGAATAACAATTAGCGAAGATAAAATATATCAATTAATAAATAAAGCAACAAAAAACGAAGAAAAGATAAAATAACTAACAACAAAGAAAATATAATAATAAATAAATAAAATAAAAGTTAACATGGACACATGGATACTATACATGCAAATCCCTTTCCAATCCTCTTATGTTTTATAGAGCCATTTATTCTATTTAATCACGGAGAAGGGGGAAGAAGAGGCAACCATTCATTCACTCATTCTGGAGGAAGGAAATGTTGGAGAGAATAAATCATTGGTAGTAGTAAGTTGGTTGAGGGCTAGGGAGTGGCTATTTGTTGAAATATATTGAGAAACTAAGTCTAGGTTGGGTGGAGAGTCGTCTCCAAATTCCTTGTTGCAAGTAGCAGTTCTGGATCAACATAATTCAAGCACGTCACAATATTGTAAAACACAGTAAGAAATATTCACTCCTCAGGTACACATTACGGTTTACATTTTATTACATATGTTAATAGATTGGTTGTTGTATTTTGTTTAATGCTTAATTTTTATGATGTTATAAGGACTTGGCTAGATTTGACAACCTGATACAGTTGGATCTTCTACTGGTGAGTGTTCTTAATTTGTGTGCCCATGATCCGATCAGTTGTGACATGTTCCATGAAGTCTAGGTTTAGCTTTGCTACTGTGAGTTGTTCTGCAATGTTTAATGAGTCTAGTAATGGTAGAAATTATGGCTGAAGGCAGTCCACATTTAACACTCAGTGCATGTAGAAAATCCTATAGATTCACAAGCTCATGCAGTCTACTAAAACAAGAGACAAGAATCTACTCTTTATAGCAGAAGCACATAAATATCGAGAAAATAATAATTGACAAGTGGAAGAACATCAATGGCACATAACACAATAAATATATGGGGAAAGCCACATCTCAAAACCCCACTACTATATTGTATTAATCCGGAAAATCAAGATGAAATTACAATGCTTGTTCTCTCTTGGAAAATCCCAACACTCAACAAATTCAATCTCCAACTCATAAGAAAGCTCAAGGCCAAAGCTTAGCCTCTTCACAAGCTCTCCAAGTCTCCATTCCAATGCGTGATTCCTATTAAAGGGAAATATAGCCTCTAAAATTTGCGCAATCCCTTCATGATCAGTTCTTGAATGCATGTGCTATCAACGCAACTCAGAAAAATCTTTAAAAAATAGTACATTGTCCATGCACTCTAGCCTCAAGTGGATATTTCTCAGAATTGACATGCATGAATTTCTAATGAGGAAATCTTTAGTTAACTGGAGTAGCACTAGTTGAGTGCACTAATGCATCCACTGATTGTTAACTCACTATTAGTTCCTCAAATAGTTTGGAACTAATTTAACTGGGCTTAACTCAGTAAATACTTCAAAAATACTTCCAACCCAAAATTCGTAAGTTAGCTAAGTCAAATCACTCTAGTTAACTATTAAAAGTTGCTATGTGAATAAAGATCAATTTTAATTCTCAGTTTAATTCAAGGACAAATTAAACTAGAATTTATGGATTCTGTTTTATCATTTCTTATTGTTATTTTAAACACTCCCTCTCAACAAGAAATGAATTCAACTCAATCCCCATCATGAACCTCTGGAATATTCTGCATGCAACACTTCTCTCTACTGTTTTTGCTCCAACAACTCCAAAAACAAAAAAATTTCCAACCTGAATCAAAATGATGGCTCTGTCATCAAAGTCTATGACTACTCTAGCCTCTGTCACTTTGATCTATGACTGCATCAATCCCACTGATTCCTCCTACTACTATGTACTCTGTGCTCCTGTAGCAAGCGACAATCCATGAGATAAAACCACTCAATGAACCTGGCCCAATTTCAACCCTCTTGGGATTATCACTTCACATTGCCTCACCTCACACTTGGAGGTATGACTTCATATGATCACTCTACCCACTTAGCTCGAAATTCCCCCCTACTCGAGGTCTCTGCATGACTGGATGCCTCCATTGGGTCTCCTTTCGACTTCTCCAATTGTGGGTGCTCCAAAATTGTCTGAGACTACTTCTGATAGTTCTTCTTCTCTGCTTGAGTGGATCTCTCCAGATGCTCTCCTTTCAGCTTCTCTAGTTATGGCTACTCCACAACTTCCTGAAGCTCCTTCTGAGGCTTCTTCTGGGGATTCATGTTGAGAGGTAATTTACTCTCCCTCTCAACCACCAATTCTCTAACTTTTTCCTTACTCCTCAAGGCTTTACATATATATTGAAACTCAAGAGCATATAGGTTCGTCACCTGTGCACTGATCTATTTCACTTGTCATGTGGAAATGTGTCTATCAAAAAACTTTTCGGTACTAGAAAACACATCATGGCCATGGTATTCCAATACCATGACTGGAACAAGATTCTTCTTTAATCTTGGAAAATACATCACATCTGTGATCCTGAGAGAGGACCCAAACTCCCTCTAAAAGGTAACTTTACCGATCTCAGTATCTCTATACCTCTCGTCATCTCCAAACTCTATGCTTTGCTTGAGGTCTTTCTCCTCAAAATCACTAAAGAGATCTATATTCCCCTTTATATAGAATTAGGCACCATTATCAAGATACCACATACCTCCCATCGTAGTGTCAGCCATCCATGCAATGAGAGTGAAATCAAGTTCGAATTGTGAAGCTAGAGCCTCACCTTTTGCCACTACTATCAGATTCTTCTTGGTTGATTTCTTCTGTGGGTAGTTATTGGCATAGTGCTCATCCTCGTGGCAATGAAAACACTTGATTATCATCAAGTTTGTCTTCTTTCTGCCCTCCTTGCCTTGGGACTTCTTTCCCTTGGACCACTTTGCCTTACTCCCTAAGGAAAATCCTCTTCCACTTCCTTGGAAGAGCTCCCATCTCTGGTGTTCCACCCAATCTCATCCTGCATCAAATCCGACCATACTCATTCCCAATCTGGTTTCTTCTGTCGACCATTGATAGAGTCTTAATAACTATGCGAACTCTTTGGGAGTCCAAGAAGAGAAAGGCTCCCCATATCTTCCTTAGCAATAGTGATTCTAACAATTCTAAGTTCATCATGACATTGAGTGAACTTGGTCAAGTAATTTGGAATTAGGTCACCCACCTCCATCTTGATTTTTCAAAGTTTATATTTCAATTCCAACTTCCTTCGGTCACTGTTTTTCTGGAAAATGTCCTTCAATGCTTTTCGCATAACATGCATAGCTTCCTTCCCATGGAGACTCGAGACAATGTGGTGTCAAGATCCCTCAAGGATTATTCGCCTCGCGCTTGCCACACACTTCTTCTATTCAGCCAGATTCTGGGCATTTGATGTTGGTGGCTTAGGAATGTCCTAATCAATGAATTCCTTGAAGCCATTATCCTCCAACATGGCCACCATCCTATCCTTGCAAGCTATATATAATTTGAGCTTCCATTCAAGGCACACTCAAGCGACAAACCCTAGAATGCCATCTCTCGATCCTGAAGTATGTATTGCAAATGGGAATTTTACCTGTAACCTAAAACTCAAAACTTGAAATCTCCTCTAGCATATTGTTCTTAACTCTGATACCTTGTAGAAAATTTTGTAGATTCACAAGCTCATGCAATATACTAAAATAAGATACAAGAATCTACTTCTACTCTTTACAGTGGAAGCAAACAACGATCGAGCAAAGAGTAGTCGATAAGAGGAAGAACATCAATGGCATATAACACAATAAGTATCCATGGAAAGCCATAGCTGAAGACCCTTCTACTATATTGTATTAAGCTAGAAAATCAAGATGATATTACAATGCTTGTTCTCTCTAGAAGAATCCAAACGCTCAGTAAATTCAATCTACAACTCATAAGCAAGCTCAAGGCCAAAGCTTAGCCTCTTCACAATCTCTCCAAGTCTCTATTCCAATGCGTAATTCCTATGGAAGATAACTTGTATCTAATGGGAAATAAAGTGTCTAAAAACTGCACAATCCCTTAAGGATCAGTTCGTGAATGCATTCACTATTAGTGCAACTCAGAAAAATATAAAACAAATAGCACACTATCTCGGCACTCTAGTCTCAACTGGGTCTTTCTCAGAATCGAAATGCATGAGTTTATGATGAGGGAATCTTCAATTAACTCGAGTAGCACTAGTTGAGTGCACTAATGAATTAACTGACTGTTAACTCACTATTAGTTCGTCAAACAGTTTGGAACTGATTTAACTTGGATTAACTCAGTAAATTGAGTTAACTAAATACAAGTCATACTTAACTCATCATGGACCCCTATAATATATGGAGAACATATACATGACTTTAAAAGGACTTCCAACTCGAAATTCCTAAGTTAACTAAGGTAACTCACTCTAGTTAACTGTTACAAGTTGCTATGAGAATAAAATTCGATTCTAATTCTCAATTTAATTTGAGGATAAATTGAACTAGAATTTCTAGATTCTATTTTTATCATTTCTTGTTGCTATTTTCAACAGTGCAGGCCAAGGAATGAAGTAATGATAAGATCAAAATAATTGTATCCCACAGCCTTGGTGATGGTGTAAGGTCGATATCGGGGTGGCCTAATATTTTGATGGGCTTTGGTAAGGTGTTCTTTCTACAAATGAAACAAAACTCTTTTGTCCACTGAAACTTATGGGGTACTCGATGCTAATATTTTCATTACTTGTATGGGCACTGAATTTCTCCAAGATGTTGTGAACATGCTGGAAGATGTTCTTAATGCGCTCAATGAACCTGATGGATTTATCAACTTCATACTGAAGATGGGAAGATTCTTCGTATGTGGTTTTAAAAGAAAATGTAGATCGAGTGGAAATAATTATTGAAATCCCAAGCCCACTTCAAAGGCGCTATGAACATTGTTATAGTTGTATTGCACATAGGGAAGAAACCCATCTCATTTTCATAGATGCTTAGAGTTGTACATGCATAGTATGTGCACAATCATCTTATTAATGACATTTGTCTGGCCATCACTCTGGGGGTGGAATGCAGTCGAATTGGTGATACTCATGTCCTACAATGACCAAAGGCTTGACTAAAATATTCTTACAAACCTACTATCCCAATCTAATATAATGGTCTATAGGATCTAAAAATGTTCTGACACTCATTCAAAGAAGAGTGTGGTGGTGGCCTCTACTGTGATACTCTTTTTGCAGGCAGCCAATATGGCCATCTTAGAAAATATGTCTATGACCACAAATACACAGTCATTTCCGTGATTGGTAGAAGGAACGCTAGACATATAATCCATGGACATGGATTCGTAGGGCCAGCCAGGAGTAGGTAGAGAAGTATACAATTCTTCCTCCTTAATTGTTGGCTTAGAGATGGGACTAGTATCACAGGATCTGATGTATTTCCCAACATCCTGTTAGAGATTTGGCCAATAAAAACACTTTTTTGTACGACCAAAGTTTTCTATACACCAAAGTGTGATGCGACCCTACTGTAGTGTGATGTAACCTAACTGTAGCGTGCCTCCCAAAACAAATTATGTTATGAAACCAGCTCAAGGAAAGATAGAAAAGATAGATCAACACCTTAGAATTTAGCCTCTTTGAGGGGGCAACCTCCTTTACATTACATAAATGAACAATTCTTGGATGATACAAA
>APFE031269047.1:928-28918 GCA_000404065.3 Pinus taeda
ATATTCTCCCATGGATAGCTTGATATTATGGCACTTTCGAGAGAAATTTATGGTTCCTCCACTTACAACCATCACTTGACACTCTGGTGCTGGATATAGCAAGCAATTCAATTCCTTTCCTATCTTACAATGGATAAAATTATGGGTACTTCTTGAATCAATCAACACTATTACCTTTTTTTTCTTGATATGACCTTCTATCTTGATAGTTTGAGGAGTGGTAATTCCAACCAATGCATTACAAGATATGGTTGGATTCATTTATTCTTTATCTAGGGTTTTTTCATGCAGTATATCTTCTTCTTTTAACATTTCTTGTTCCTTTTCTTCCTCCTCTTCACAATCTATGTAGAATAATTTCTTCTATGCACACTTATGACCTTTAGTGTACTTGCTATTACAACTGTAACAAAGCCCTTTTTACTCTTTTTTCTTATAATTGTTGTGGTGTCAACATTGTAGGTTGTGGAAGGCTAGGGGCAACAACACTTCCATCTTTATAGTTGTGCGTGGTAGGCTTCCTGGTTGCCATAATTTTTCTTTCCATTTGTCTTACTAACCTGAATGCCTTTTCCAATGAATCAGGTTCCCAAAGGTGAACCTCATGTTGGATATTATCTTTTAGAGTCCCTATGAACACATCAATCCTATGCTCCTCTGGAATATCTTTTACCCTTATGTTCAATTTTTGGAATTTCTCAATGTGCTCCATCATTGAAATTTTGTTTAAGATTTATCAATTGGCTAAAAAAGGTGTTTCTTTTTGTATCCTCATAATGTGCTATCATTTCTTCCGTAAAAATTGCGCAAGTGACAATTTGTTTACGAGAGAAAAGCCACCAATACCATACAAACTGATTTGGTTCCAAATATAAAGTTGCAATATGTACCTTTTGTGTGTTTTGCACATTATGGAGATCGAAAAATTGCACCATCTGTTGTATCCATGTTCCGAGATCCTTGCCATCAAACTTCCTCATATCAATTTTTGGAACATGGTGGGTCTTCAATCCAACATTAGAGTATGAAATCATGATTAACATTTCTTTTGTTCTCATCATGAGTTTCCTTTACTACCCTTTCACCATTAGTGATCATTTCTTGTTGCAACTTATTCAAATTTATCTTTAATTCTTCCATCTTATCGTCCATGCCATTCATCTTAGCGTCCATGCCATTCATCTTAGTTTCCATACCATCCATCTTAACTTCCATCTTAACATGCATGCCATTCATATTAGTTTCAACACCATTCATCTTGGCTTCGTTTACCTTTAGTGAGAACGAAATTTGTTGTACTTGGTCTTGTAATTTTGATATATCATGGTGCATTTCTTCCTCTTCTTCATAAGTCATGCTAGAGATTTCAGGTTTCCTACTAGGTGTTTCCATTTTCTTTCTTGGGGGCATTAACTAGTGCTAATAATTCTTCACTATTCCCTTTCAATTCCTTCAAAATAATTTTTCAAACCAATCTAATGCAAAATTTAAAAACTACACACTTTTTTTCACTTTGTAAGAGCTCGATATTGGATCTATTGTATCTCTGTAACCGCAGATCTCGAATAACTGAAATTCCATCTTGTGGTAGCCCTTTGAGTCTGATCAAGATTGGATTCTCCAAGGAAGAGTTATGCCAAATCTCCCACAGTGACCTAATTATAAACTAGTTTAGTAGAGAGAACTTGTACGACATGCCACGTGTCACTGTTTCAACCTTAGTACCTAAAACTGATACACGTAAAACTACAAGCTGTTCTCTTTTTGAAAATTCTTAGGAAATTTCAATCTGATGCTCAAAACCAGAGTTATGACAATTTTCCCTAGGTGACCTATTTGGAATGTAATTCGGGGGTTTGCAAAAAGCCTAACTTCCTTAGACTATATATCTGAACATCTAGTGAGATAGGACCTGAAATTTGGAACCGAGGTTTAGACTGATTTTTTCTCAAATAGGTTTTTGTTTTAGCTTCTAAAACTTTGTAGTGAAAGAGTTATAGTGAAAATCCCATGATGACCTATTTTAGTTTAAATTTTGGAGCTAGCAAAACCCTAAATTCCTCAGATCATATCTTCACAAATATAGTGAGACAAGCTCTGAAATTCAGACCCAAGTTTCAGCACGATTTTTTCTCAAACGATTTTTTTTTTCACTTCTGAAACATCGCAGAAAAATTTTATAGCCAAAATTCCACGATGATCTATTTGGAGCAGCAAAACCCTAGAATCCAAGGCTCTAGTAGCAAATGTTAGGAAACCAACTCACAAAAAGATAAAAAAATAGATCAACTGCTTAGAATTCAGCCTCTTCAAGGGGTCAACCTCCTTTAAATTATACAAATGAATAATTCTTGGATGATTCAAATGACCAAACCTCCCTTCTATATATAGGAGTCTAAGGGGTCATAATTTAATCAAGCCGACATAATAGTAATAACATAAGGGCACAAAAATAACAATAGTGGGTTTCTAAGGGGCAATACTAATAACAATATGGGGGCAATAGGGGCACAATAATAACAATAAGGGATACAATGACAATAGTAATGGGGGAATCACTAGTATTATAGGGGCCTAACATAACATTTGAGGGTTGCTTAAATTGTTGAAGATTTTATTCATTCAAGATGAATAATCAAATCGCTGAAGCTTATCTCAATGAGAGTAATAAGCTTGATGGTTCCAATTACACAAATTGGAAATTTAAGCTCAAGACTCTACTTGAGGGACAAAATGCCTATGGCATTGCCACTGGTGATGAAGTCAGGCCGACTACTACAACTGGTGGATCGAATACAACAATTCAAGACTAGGAGAAAAGGGAGATGAAGGCAAAGGTGCTACTTAAGTTATCAGTCAAGGATTGCATCATCCCTCACATTCGAGATTGCAAGACAACGAATTACATCTGGACAATTCTCAAAGAGATGTATGAGATCAAGAACACCAGTTGAACCTTGTACCTCAGGAAGAAGATTCTCTCAATCAAGATGGAGGAGAATGAGTTTATTTCTTCATTCATATCCCGGATAAAGTAAGTTAAAGATAAACTAACCAATATCGGTCAAACCGTGGCAAATGATGATTTGGTGATAATTTCCATGAACTGCATGACAGATGATTATCAGATGTTTATAACCAGATTGAATTGAAGAGAAAAGCCTCCAGGCTTTGAAGAGCTCACTGGGATTTTTCTACAAGAAGAGGAATGGAGGTTGTCTAAGGTCTCTCAAACCTCAAATTTTAGATCTTGCATTGATGAAAAAGTTTAAGCCAAAGGGGAAAGAGTGGCTGATCACGAGAGAGATACTGCATCAAGAACAAGGACACCACAAGGTATGACCTCACATAAACATGACTCTGCTTTTAAATGCTTTTATTGTGGTAAGATAGGCGATATTGCTAAATTTTTCCATAAGAAGAAGGCAGATGGGGAGAGGTACAAGCAGAGAAGACATGCAAGTCATTTGGTTGATGCAGATGTAGATCAGAATTAGGATGTCAGATTGTTAATGGTTAAGGCTAAGACTGCTTTAGCTACCGAGGAGGATGAATTAGATATTTGGTTCGTAGATTCTGGAGCCTCCTCACATATGACAGGCAAAAAGCAATGGTTCAAAAATTGTAGAGAATCAAACACTGGAGTAAAAGTATACCTTAGAGATAATAGAGGGTATGAGATCAAGGGACATGGAGATGTTCTTGTTACTCTACTTGATGGAAAGATCTAGAATATATCTGATGTGTGGTATGTTCCTGGTATTAAGAAGAACTTGATTTTTGTATGAAAGATTACAAATCAGGATCTCAAGGTAGAATTTTTTAAATCTCATTGTATTATTAAAGACTTGTTAGACCAAATGAAGCCTATTGCTATAGGTATTCGCATAGGAGGACTCTACAAACTGGATGTGAAAAGTACACCACAGCAAGCATTGATGTCATTGGATAAGTCTGCTGAAAATTTGTGGCATCAGCAACTTGGGCACATCAATTTCAGTGACTTTCTTTTGTTGCAGAAAAAAGGTATAGTAGATGGTATTCCTATTTTGAAAAAGTTGCATATTGATTATGAAGCATGTGCATTGAGTAAACAACATAGAGATGAATTTCATGCTATTAAAGTTAGGAAATAGAGGTATATACTCGAACTTGTACACAGTGATTTATGTGGCCCTATGTAGACAAGATCGTTAGGTGGGGCCTACTACTTTTAATCTTTGTTGATGATTGTAAAAGATTCAAATGGTCATATTTTCTTAAACAGAAGATTCATGCTTTTGAGTATTTCAAGCAATTCTGAAACACGATTGAGAAGCAGTCAGGAAAGTTCATCAGGATTCTTCGATCAGATCAAGGTGGAGAATTCAAGAAATGGGTTTTCATCAAATACTGCAGAGAGCATGGGATACAACAGTAGTTTACAACACCTTACACTCCTCAGCAGAATGGAATAGCTGAGAGGAAAACTAGAACAATTATGGAGTGTGATCGTAGTATGTTGAAAAGTAAGAATCTAACTAATGGTTTTTGGGTAGAAGATGTTAATACTGTAGTGTATTTGAAGAATAGGAGTCCCACTAAAAGTCTTGACTATAAAACTCAATTTTGAAGCATTATTTGGCTTCAAGCATGTGGTAATCCACCTTAGAGTATTTGGTTGTAAAGCTTTTGCGCATGTTCCCAAAGAGAACAGGAAGAAGTAGGATTCAAAGACCATTAAATGTACCTTCATTGGATACTGTAGTGAGTATAAGTCTTATAAAATGTTTTATCCTTCTACTCACAAGGTGTTTGTTAGTAGAGACATAGTATTCCTTGAACAGGTTGATGATGGAAATCCTGTTCAAAAAATGAAGAATGGCATGTAACCTTACTTTCAGATGAGGATATTAAAACAGGGATCAATCAACAACAACAACAACAATAGCAACAACAACAACAGCAGCAACAACGACAGGAACAACAATTGTAGCAGGACAAAGAGGAAGAAATCAAGTTCAGTCCACAAAGAGAAGAACACAACAGAATAGTTGAACCCCCATCGCTCAGGAGATCTAGCTAAGCTGAAACTATTACGAGCTCGATATAGGGATTATGCGCTCATGAATGGTATGTTAAACATTGCAGAACCTTCTTATTTTTATGAATCTAGTAAGAGTTTTGAATGGAAGGAAGCAATGAAGGAGGAATATGAATATATTATTAAGAACAATACTTGGGATCTAGTAAAGCTTCCTCATGGTAAACAACCCATAGGTTGCAGATGGTTATTTAAATTGAAATTTAAAGTAGATGGGTCTATTGATGAGCATAAAGCAAGGTTGGTTGCAATGGGGTATTCCAGAAAGAAGGTATTGATTTTGAGGAAACATTTGCCCCTGTATAAATACCATTAGACTAATTATTGCTTTAGCCACTAAGCGTCATTGGAAAATACATCAATTAGATGTTAAATCTGCTTTTTTAAATGGAGATTTAAAAGAAGAAGTATACGTAGTGCAGCCTGAGGGGTTTGTTAAGAAGGGAGAAGAGCAATTAGTATGTAGATTAAAGAAAGCTTTATATGGTTTAAAGCAGGCTCATCAATCCTGGTACAAAAAAATTGATTCATTTTTCCTCAGGCATGGTTATAAATGGAGAAAAAATGATCCCAATTTGTATATTGTGTTTAATGATGAGGGACATATAGTGTTGATTTCTTTATATGTAGATGTTCTGATCATGATAGGGAGTGTAGACAATCTCATTGAAGAAATCAAGTAGCATTTATCACAGAAATTTGAGATGAAGGACCTTGGAGAAATGCATTATTGTTTGGGTCTAGAAGTTTGGAGAGATTCAAACCAAACTTTCTTTTTCCACGGTAAGTATGCTAAGAGTTTGTTGACTAAATTTGAAATGGATGAGTGCAAGGCTACATTTGTGCCTTTACAACAGAATAGCAAACTTCAGGTGGATGATGGTTCGAAATATGCAGATGCAACATTGTACACATAGTTGGTTGGTAGTCTTATCTATTTGACTATGACGAGACCAGATCTAGCTTATGCAGTGAGTGTTTTGAGTCAGTTCATGACTCGACCTCATCAGAACCATTGGATTGCAGAGAAAGGAGTGCTAAGGTATCTGCAAGGAACTTCAGACTTTGGTATTTTGTATTCTGACTCATTTCATATTAGTTTGACAGGTTATACAGACTCTGATTGGGTGAGAAATTTAGATGATAGAAGATCAATTATAGGTTATGCCTTCAGCATTGTGTTTGGGGTCATCTCTTGGTGCAGCAAGGCGTTATCCTCAGCAAAAGCAAAATATCAAGCTATGTGTGCAGCAACATGTGAGGAAATTTAGTTGTGCAGACTTCTCCAAGGTGCAGGAGTAGAACAGGGAGAAGCTACAATAATCAATTGTGATAATCAAAGTTCCATCAAACTGGCCTACAATCCTGTGTTTCGTAAGAACACTAAGCACATAGACACACAATTTCATTTTGTCAAGGAGAAGGTGCATTCAAAAGAGATTTGTGTTAAATATTGTAATTCTTGTGATAATATGGCTGATATATTTACTAAGCCTCTGGGAAGACTGAAGTTTGATTTGTTTAGGGACATGTTAGGTGTGTTTAAGAACCCTTTCACCATTAAGGGGGAGTGTTAGAATTAATGGAGATTAGGTAATTATTATTACGTAGTTATGATTGTGTTTTTCTTGGACATTTAGTTCCTATCATTCAGGGAACTATCCCTAACTAAGTGTATATATTTATTATGGGAGTTTAATGTGAAGCCTAAGTGGGGTATTTGCTTGTAGGAGCTCCTGGTGATCCGCACCTTGAGCTCCTCTAGCGTTGTTTGCCAATTCATGTCTTCCATGTGCAACTATTGACAACATATAAATAATATTTATAAATTAAGATCTATTTTACCATATAAATTTAAATAAATATTGACTAACCATTTTTTAATTTAATTAATCCGCACATAAAAAATTGATCTACAATATAACAATATTCTTAACAATGGATATTCACCCCTATTCTTGGTAGATCTAGAATTAAGATGAATCAAGACTGAAGTAAATGTAATGACAATAATTTAACTTAAAATAAAATTATAGTTCAATTAATTTTTATTGTTATTATTATTATTTTAATCTTTTCAATGTGAGATATACGGTAAAGTAGGTGTTTTGATACATATCATGGTTTGATACCTATCAATGTTTAGTAAACATTAAATTTATATCACTATACTAATGAATAACGAGGTAGTGTAATTTATAGACTAAATGGCTTTTTTCAGGACTATTTTTCTGATTAATTTCAATCAAAACTGGACAAATATTTTTAAAAGTTAGTTTTTCAAAATGGTGAATCTATTTATATATTTAAATATGTATTTTAAACAAAAAATATTAAAATTGTATTGTAAGATTTACCAGAGATTTTGTCGACGCGTTTAGAACCAACCAGTGTGATTTATGGTCAGGGCAAGTTGAAGAAATAGATCCAGCTTTCAATTAAATAGTTAATACAGCCTCCAACCGCTAACTTGACCAATGGCTAATTGTAAGATTTTAATAAATTCATATAAGAAAAAATTATTTCATATATAATTTATACTACACCAAAAAAAACCATTATAAAATTATTTTATTCATGTAAAATTCTATTAATACATTTCCTTATTTATAAAAGGGAATAAAACTATTTTATTGGATTAATGTGATAAAAAAATAGAAAAAAAACTATTTTCATATCTCAACGCTCACATTAATATTAATATTCAAACTATGTATTAATTTCTTAGATTTTTTATATGATTAACTTCACAAGTTTGAGTAATCCACTCATATTTATGTGGTTAAGCTATTTGATATCTTACCAAAGACCAGCACACCGTCATGCGAAACTCAAAATAACTTACTTTTTTAATCATTAATGGTTATAAATGCTTAAATCTTTTGTTACATCACAATGGTTGGTGGAAGTTATAAAGGGAATTCCCAAAGCGAATATATATATATATACTATATATATACGAATAATATATATATATATATATATATTATATATATTATATATATTATATATATATATATCAAATATGTTGTCCAGTTTTCATAGTTACAAACAGTTACCAAATTCTGAAAGTTACAAACGATTTTCATGGACCACTAGATTTTATTTATGTCTAAAGCAACGCAGTGTAAGTGGGCCCAGGATGAGTACAGCCCAGAGAGTCTCCATTATATTTATGTTTATAAATGGTAACCTTGTGGCCATTTACGATCGCATCTTTTCATCTTCTCTCATAGCCCTTCTTGATATCGAGCAGCTTTTTTCTTACTTTTTGCTTCTAGCACCCATAGCATCCTCTGATAAATATCGAGAAGGATTTGTCAGGGCGGAGTGGATGATGAGCAGCGAGGCGGAGGATTTGATGAGCGGCGATGAAGAGGATTTGATGAGCGGCGACGAGGAGGATTTGATGGAGGAAAATGAAAGATGTTTCAGCTACCTCCATCCCCGACGGCGCACAGAACATCAACATCAGGCTCATCTCTCAACAAACTTTATTGCCGTCACAGAGGGAGGATTTACGTAAGGTAATGGATATCCTTGTTGTAAAAGAACAGTTTGCCCGCACACTTTTGATTCATTATCGCTGGGATTTTGCAAGATTATTTGATGCATTTGTAGAGAGGGGGAATGACTGGTTATTTTCCCAAGCGGGGGTCGCCATTAGACCGGAATCCACAAATTCCCTCTTTGTTACCATCTGCATGGTCTGTGCAGAGCAAGATTTGAAGGAAGAGGACACCACAATGATGAATTGTGGTCACACTTTCTGCAATGTGTGTTGGACGAAGCACTTTCTTTTTAAGATAAACGAGGGACAAAGCAAGCGGATTAAGTGCATGGCTCCCGACTGTAATGTCATCTGTGATGAAGACATTATACGAAAGCTAGTCACTGTAAAAGATCCTGGAGCAGCCCAACGCTTCGATCGCTTCCTATTTGAGTCCTATATTGACAACAATGACAAAGTGAAGTGGTGCCCTAGTGCTCCCAATTGTGGAAATGCAGTTCGAGTTGAAGGAGATGTTTACTGTGAGATCCAGTGCACTTGCGGACATCAGTTTTGCTTTAATTGTTTGGCTCAACCACACTCTCCTTGCTCCTGTTTGATTTGGAAGCTTTGGGATAAGAAATGTCAGGACGACTCTGAGACATTAAATTGGATTACAGTTAATACCAAGTTGTGCCCCAAATGTGGGAAGAAGGTGAATAAAGATGGTGGCTGCAACTTGGTGAGCTGCGTATGTGGCCAAAACTTTTGTTGGTTGTGTGGTGGCGCCACTGGAGGTAGACATACCCAAACAAGCATTGAGGGGCACAGCTGTGGTCGATATAAAGAAGATGAGGGAAAGGATATTGAGAAGGCAGCACGTGATTTGAAAAGGTACACACATTATTAATCCAGATGGAAAGCTCATAAGGATTCTCTGGAGCTTGAAACAAAGCAAAGGAAATTATTAGAGGAAAATATTTTAGATTATGAAAGCAAGGAATACATAACATCAATAGTGCATGAGACATTATGAAGACCAAACCTAATAACATTTTCCAGCATAATTTATTGACGTGATAATATAGAGTAAGTCTAAGGAAATATCTGAAAATGGGACTACATCCTCATCACTTGAATAGTTCAACTTTACATCATACAAACCACTTGTCTTCCTAGAAATTGGCCTTAAAGTCTAAATGATGGTAAATGAATTTAGTACATTGTTTGACAACTTGTTATGGTCTATGTATCTATTCTGAGAGAAGACTTCACCTAGAGTTGGATGGAATTCCTAGCTTCACCAACATAATCAGAAACTGAAAATTATTTTTTTAATGTCTATACAATTTCTTAGTCCTCTTCTAGAGCTTTCCCACCAACATAAAAACAAACTAAAAATTAAATGTTTAATGTCTTGAACCTTTCATTGAGAATTATCATATGATTTACAACCTTTAGATAATTAATAACTTAGCTATATAGATTAAATAGAATATCCACTGTGGGGTTTCAGACAGGTGGAAAAATCCTATGAAGATGTGGGCTGATTTGTATTTGTATCTTGATTTGAAATGTGGATCTGCAGACCCAACTTCAAGACCCCGTGGATCTGGTAATACATGGATTATTGATATATTTATATCAATATGAGTGTTACAGGCCATGTACTTTATATAACTTTAGATGTTATGCAACATATCAATATTACTAGCAACGGGTCAAAAACAAATATGAAGTCTGCATATTGTGATTCTCCCCGTGTAATCTACAACCGCATATCTATGTACTGCTTCAAGGTTGCTTGATGAATAATTCTCATATTTCTGTGCATAATGTAACATATAAACAATGAAGTGTAGGATACAAGTTTAGAATGATGAAATATGCTCATTGGTATGAATGTTTGATACAACAATGGCTATGATTTGTTTATTGTTGATAATAAGTACATTACTTCTTGGGTGTATTTTTATTTTTTTTATTGTAGCTATTAAAGATATATTTTTTTATGATGATGCTCTAAAATAACAAGCTTTTTAATTGTTAGCTAGTAGCTAATACTGGTAAAAGTGTATCACGCGCTTAGCATTTTCATTTTCTGATCATAGCTCCTGAATATATGTGAAATAACTTTTTGGTAGTAGTTTTGATTGTAAGCCAATACTGGTAAGGTGACTTGCTTTGATGATGTTATGAAGCTAGGTCACAAAAAGATGGAAAAGATAGATCAACCACTAAAAAAATAAGCTTCTTCGAGGGATAAACATCCTTTACATTAAACAAATGAACAATTCTTGGATGATACAAATGATAAGACCTCCTTTCTATATATAAGAATCTAAGAGGTCCCAATCTAATGAGAGCCTACATAACAATAATATTGTAGGGGCACAACAATAACAATAGGGGGCTTCTATGGGGCACAATAATAACAACATGGGGACCACATGGGAAAACAATAAAATAAAGGGTTGCACTAATAATAAGAAGGGGCTACACTAGTAGTATAGGGACCTAACATGCCCCTCTCCTTCAAAAAGTGTTGTCATCAATGGTTGAGTAGTTCTTGATGCTTATGTATAAAATTCTCCTCCTCCCATGCAAAATATTCAGTAGTTAAGTTCTTCCACTTGATGAGATACTCAAAAATTGATCGATTTCATAGTTGTTGGGTTCTTATTTCCATTACTTTTTTAGGTTCCACTATGACTTTTCCTTCCTCGTCAAGTTCTAGCAATATTATTTGAGCTAGGAACTTGTCACCTATAACCTTATTTAAGAATCAAACATGGAGAACTAGGGGAGCTCGGGAAGATGTAGGAAGTTCCAATTTGTATTTCATAGTACCAATGTTTTGCATCACCTTGAGGACCATAGTAATTTGGTGATAATTTATTATCCTTCTTAGCTTGTCTGAGGGACATTTGTTTGTAAGGTTGTAGCCATAAAAATACCCAATCGCCTACATCAAAACTTCTTTCTTCTTTCACTGTGATGTTGATATTCTTGTTGTTTCATTTATCCTTTAAAAGTTGGAGAACTTGTTGTTGATGCTCGATGTGATCTTTCACTATTTGAACCTTTTTCTTCTTGATAAGTCCTTCTATCTTGAGAGTTTGAGGAGTGGTAATTCCTGCCAATGCATTAAAATATGGCCAGATTCATTTCTTCTTTATCTGGGGTTGGTTACTAGTGTATATCCTCTTCTTTTCATGTTTCTTGATCCTTTTCTTCCTCTTTTTCACAATCTATGTAAAATAATTTCTTCTCAGCTCACTTATGACCTTCAGTATATTTTCTATCACAACTGTAACAAAGCCCTTCTTGTCTTTTTTCTTCCAATTGTTGTGGTGTAAACCTTGTAGGTTGTGGAAGGCTAAAAGAAAAAAAACTTCCATATTTGTAGCTGTGAGTGGTAGGATTCCTTGTTTCCATAATTCTGCTTTTAATTTTTCTTGCCAACCTGAATGCCTTCTCCAATGAATCAGGTTCCCAAAGGTGAATCTTGTGTTGAATGATATCATTTAAAGTCCCTATGAAGAAATAAATCCTTTGCTTCTTTGGAATACGATTTACCCTTATATTCAATTTTTGGAAGTCCTCAATGTGCTCTGCCATTGAGCTCTTTTGTTTTAGATTTATCAATTGGCTAAAGAAGGTGTTTCTCTTTGTATCCTCATAATGTGATATTATTTCCTCCATGAAAATTGACCAGGTGACAAGCGGTTTACAAGAACAAATCCCTTTATACCATACAAACTGATTTGGATCTAAATATAAAGATGCAATATGTACCTCTTGTAACAGTTGTACATCATGTAGATCAAAATATTGCTCCATCTATAGTATCAAATTTACTAGATCCTTGCCATCAAACTTCCTCATATTGCTTTTTATTGATTTTAGGAGCTCGATCTTGAAGCGATTGTAACTTTGTGATTTCAGATCTCCAAGTTCTAGAATTGTGTCCTATGATAACTCTATGATTCCTTTCTAACCCCACTAGTTTGATAAATATTGGATTCTCCAAGAAGGAATTATACAAAAATGCCTACGATGACCTAATTATAGACTCATTCAGTAGAGAGAACTTGTATGGAGTGTCACGTGCCACTGTTTCGATATTTGAACCTAAAAATAATAGACAAAGAAGTATATTCCCTCCTCTCTCTATAAATTCTTACGAAATTTCAATATGATTCTCAGAGAGAATGTTATGATGATTTTCTCAAGGTCACCTCTTTTGGATGTAATTCAGGAGCCTACAAAAAACATAAATGTCTTGGACTATAACTTAGAAAATATAGCGAACCAAGATCTGAAATAAAGGGCCCGATCTTTAAGAATATTGTGGCTCAAATGGGTTTTAATTTCAGAGTCTAAACCTTCATAGCAAAAAACATATAGCAAATATTCCGCGATGACCTATTTGAGATGGAATTTTGGTGCTTGCAAAAACCCTAAATTCCTCATATCATATCTCTAAATCCATGGATGTAAAGGTGACACAACACGAATGCTCTGAACAAGGGTGACTCGATGACGCTGCGACACAACATAGGCCCAGTGGGGACCATGAAAACATGAGCAAATGATGGTTACTCATGACATATCGAAATGTGAGATGACAAGCATTAAGAGGAGATGGTGTTCAAGGTACAAACATCACATCTGAAGAACTTCGATTTTGAAAGGTGAAAAAGAGGCCCTTCTTGGAAAAATGGTTTCCTGGTGAAGTATCAAATCATCAAAATGAAGAGAGACCCATTAGAGTACTCGGTGAGAAATTTTGAATGGTGTTGAAATTTCATAAGATGGAGCTACAGCCTCATCACAATGTGCAATAGAAAATCTGTGGGTTTTCCTAGAAAAAAGGCTTTTTCCCTCTAATTTAATCCATTTTCTAAGTGAGCTGTGGTGAATTTACGAAGGAGGAGAAGGCCCTAAAACTCATGGAGGTCATGGTAGACAAAATAACCATTAGAATCGAGATCTGTGACTTTCAGCAAGTGGACTTACTTGTCTAAAGATGGCCTTAATTCTTTTTGGAATGATGGTTCCTGTTGAAGAAATAAGGGAAGAGGAAAATGAGAATGAATTACTATAGGAGGTCTAGAATCATCCTCAACCACTAAGTCAAACATGGGGAATCTGTGGTAAAGGTGGTATGATATAGAGCAGAATATATTAAGGTATGGTAGCAAATGTCTATGATATGCGATGTGAATATTGCTCACCGGAAAGGCTAGTAGGACAAACTATCCAAGGAATGGGAGGATAATCGACCATACCTAGATTCGGTGGGATCTAGGTAGAGACTTATGTTAATCAATTGAGAAGATGGCTAGGGGAAAATCATCATGCCCCCAAGCATGGGATACTTCTTACAAACATATTTGATGGAGGGGACTGATTTAGTATGCAAAGGTAAGGATGATGCCCCCTAATAAGAGGAGTTTATGGAGTGCCATTGTGTTTCGAGTGCTCAAAAAATGGATTCAAGAATCTCTACCCAGCTTGGCACGAGATCCTCCAAAGGATGATAAGGAGGTGTAGTGGCTTATGTGTCGCCTTGTATGCTATGGGTGTACTTGATGTATTTAGAGTGGTGGAATCCAAATATGGAAGGATGTATGCTCTATGGTGCATACCATCCCAAGGATAATCAGGGGTAGCCATGGCTTCCATGATCTCATCATCCGAATGGAAGGTTGGGGGACAGCGGAAGATTGACTACATGATGTGACAGCGGTACCTGGTGCATCATATTGAGAAAGAAGGTTCACATACACTTCATCAGAACTGGTAGACGACCAGCTAGTAGATGGAAAATCTACCGATGTTGGCATGCATAGAAACCTCACAAAGGATTTCCTACAAGGAACTCAAGGATGACGATAGGTAAAGGACATGGACCGTGGATTTTGTCATCAAAACATCCAGGGGAGGCATCATGATGGTGGGACCAGAGTCCCTCTATCTTGTTGTACTAGTGGTACAAGAATCCACAGGTAGAGGAGTAGATGATCCACTACGAGTGGCCTTGTACTCGCAAAGCGCTTGCATCAAATCGAAAAATTCATCGAGACGAGGGAAACGATGGGAATAATGACCATAATAATTGCACAATGCACAAGGGTGATTTGTGCACAATGCTTTGAGTTCTTGGTTGGTCTCAGTAAGATAACTTGGACCTTAGGGATATTTGAATTAGGGAATGTTTCATGAACCAAAGGTTTGAGATGAGGAATCTCATGATAGTTATTGGTGGCATGCCTAACTACCTCACACACAACACACAAAGTGTGGTGAAGTAAAATTATAAGTGCAGATACAAACAAATTCCTCTAGCCCGATAATGGGTCTAGCTACAACAAATACATTCTATGGAAGATTTCCTTTGGTTAGAACCAATTAAGAGGGCCTACCTCTTAGTACGCTTATCCTGTTTGATGATTTCCTTGCTTGCTCACTCCAACTATATCTCGCTTCCTTCTTCAAGCACCTGAAACAAGTAAACAACAACAAACAATAACCGTGATAATAGACAAATTGTAATTCAACCTACGTAACAGGTCAAGAAATATTAATCCATGAATATGTGAGATGAAAAATCATGTATGAAATCATTCGATAGTTGCATACATATTGATATCAAGAAGATATTACAACCATTGTCTTGATGTTGTGGTTCACCTCTAACAAGACTAGGTTCCCACACACTTTTGTTAGCATTCCATGATGGCCTCAATCAACAATAGTTTTAAGGATCTTCCCTTTAGGCTTCACTCCAAACCCAATCGCATGTCTCCCTCACACAACTAGATAGCTACAACTATGGATAGCTTGCTGTTTACTCCAAACCAAAAACACACCAACATGAACACTCCAACACTAACACTTAACACTAGCTTGTGCTTGGGAAAAAGGGAGGTTTATATAGGATGAATGGATGGGAGATGGATCCTCTTTTCATGGGAGAAGGTCTTATCCCTTGAGGTAGTTCTATCTTTATAGGGGAAAGGAGCCCAAACTGACATCCTCGACCCCATCTGGCCAAACCATTTACTAGACTTCTATTACGGAGCTTCTAGAGCTGGAAGCTTAGGCTCTTAATTTAAAAAACTTCATGTAACAGGACTAGCACAACTAAAACATAGCTCAGTTGCTCCAGTTGGTGCAAGGGATAATGCTAATATCTACACATCGGTGCGAGGGAGATAAAGGATATTAGTGCTAGTCTTGTAAACTAGGAAAAATAGAAGTTTCAAGGGAAATGGTGCAAAAGGGAATTAATTTGCTCATAAAGAGGGACACAATGGGAGTTTCTTCATGAAGACAAAGCATGTGGTGTCCACTATAGAGGTCCTCCAAGATCAAGGAACGGGGAGTATAGGGACAGTGACAAAATGTTGTGTAATAGATGCCCCCTAAAGCATGAAGGTTGAACTAGAGTGAGGGATGAAATTCTTTATGAATTAGTGTCGGGAATTTTAGTTTGCCGTCGAAAAACCTGCAAGAAAGTACAACTACATATACATAACTAAGAACTCTATCACATGATACATGAATCCTGGCATGGAAGCAACCATCCAGAGAATGATCATGTGAATAAATCGAGGCATGGGCACAACCATTCGTCAAAGAGGATCATAATGAAAGCAAGCTATGGTCGTAGCCATCCAATAATGAGAAGGATCACATATGATAACTCATGGCATGGTCACAGGCATCCATTTGAAAGAGAAATGCATATTAACTTAACCATGTCACATCACTTTGCAACCTAGACTTTTGTGATCTGAGTCCAGGGTCTTACATTCCAAGACGACCCGATCAAAGTACAACTTCTAACATGTGAATAGATGTGTTGATGTTGAACATGCTAGAAAGTCGATTGATTACCAATCAGTGATGTAAACTATTAACAAGTGTGAGAGAAACCACCAACAATGACAATGGTCCTCAAGGTATTATCAACACAATCTACAGAATGTGAATAGAGGAACTGATGTGAACTTGTCGTTGAGTGCAAAGAACTTGCCATTAGAGCATGCAAGCTCTAAGGTGCTAGAAGGGAGTCTCTCGGTCAACTTCCAAGATAATGAGCTAAAGTCGATGGGAAACGACCGTGTCAAAGGAGGACCATAATGTTTCCCACATCATCGACATGAGATGAAAGGATGCAAAATGATTTTGGGCGATATAGAGAAACAAAGGTAAGTGTATCTGGAGAAGGAAAACTCTTGAACATATCAGTGACACAACTGGAAGTTTGGCAGCTTTTGGATCCATGGGATCAGTGGTCATGATGATGTGGTAGTGATGAAATGGAAGGCAAAAAATAAACGACCCAACCCAGGAATGTCAATGATACAAAGGAGGATATCCCAACCCGACACGAAGCAAAAAGCGTCATGTTCAAGAGTGAGTTGCTGATACAACTGGTAGATTTCCAATTTTTCCCCCACCATTTCTGGCAGGTACCCCAATTATTTTTTAATTGCAAGCTTGAAGGGGATAGCATATGCTTGCACTGTAAGTTCATCCTTTGGACGAATCCGACCTAGTAAGTTTAATGAGCCCTAGAAAGGAGAAGCTCATGTTTGGCATGATGACGAATCCGATGTTGTTTAATAGTTTAATGGGTCCGACAAAGGTGTAATTCGGTATCTTTTTCATGTTTAGAGTGTTTGAAAAAGACATGTAAAGTAAAACTCGACATGGTCCCTTTTCATATGTTTCTGTCTCTTGAGCCTGAAAAGGTAGAAAATGATACTTGAGAGAACTGATTGACCATTTTAGTCAAGGGGTACCTTTTTCATAAATAGTGCCTCCTAGCCTGAAAAAGGGGTAAACTTATACCGGGAAAATGAAATTTCACATCCGTTAACGAGTTTGAAATGACAAGGTCTCAACCATCTTTTCTCTCTTAAAGGGTCGGAAAAGAGCTTGAAAGAAGACCCCCATTTTATCTTCTTTTATGAGTCAAAAGGGAAAAACACTCAGCAATCCTTTCATATGAGCTTAACAAGTCGAGAAGAACTGAAACGTGACTCGTCATCATCGTTGAACATATGTCACCTGTCGCTGTGCAAAAAGGTAAAGTGTATTGTCTAGTTCTTGAGGAAAAATAGGTCAAAATATTTACAAAAACTTGATATTTTCATGAAAAATTGAATAAAAAGGAGAAAAGTAAATATCTTTTTACCATTTACCATTTAACCTTGTTGTGAAAACTTTTTACTCACTTTTTCCCTAATTGTTCCGGAGCAGATTGCGGGAGATTTGGGAGGTCAATCACCAAGCCACCAATTACAAGTAGAAGCCAAAACCCTGAGATCCATTTTCATGTCCTTTATTTATGTTTTCAACCATTTTTTGGTTTTTCGAGGGCGGTTTGCAAAATAATTTTTGCCCTCGATCGGTGCGACTTCCAACCATAGAATCACATAGGGCGAGGATGATTAACAAAGCCAGTCGCACCATCGGTGAAACTATTTTTAAAACTGGCACGTTAGCACCGTGAATAGGGAAAAACCCTATTTCTTCAAAAAATCACTGTTAAAACTCAAAATTTATGGGCCAAGCAGGATTTTTGACTCAAATTAATGGCTTTTGCAGGAAAGAATCACTAAAAATGGTGGAATGGAAAGAAAGGGAACATGAGGATGTTGACACCCAGGCAATGAATGACCCAAATTTCCTGGAAGCTTTTAGGGCTTGCAAGCTCCCCAAATTGTTTCTCACACTAGGGATGCGATCCCACCCTGAGTTGCTTCAGTACTTGATTAGTCTTTGGGAAATTAATGGGGAATATTTATCATCAGTGATTAGGAGCTGGAGTTGGAAACTTCAGATATATACTTGATCACTGGACTATCCCAAAGAGGGCAACTAGTTAACTTGTATGAGTCACAACTGATTGGGGCAAGAATATCTTCATTGCTTGCTAAACACTACCTCGAGGCTCTGAAATCCAAGAGTGGGAAGATTGAGACTTCTAGTGTTGAGGATCTAACACTGAGAGTGCTTCTATTGGCCATCAACAAAGTGGCCAGGTCTGAGGTGGAACATGAGAATAACAATTGAAAGTTCCTATATGCTATTGACTGCACAACACCTATGACCTTCAACTAGGTAGAGTCCGTGAAGCTCAACATAAAGTGCCAGATGTCCAAAGCTAAGGTGGGGAATCTGAAGCAATTTTTCTTTGGATCTATGCTCATGACCTTTCTCTTGGAATGGTTGCCACTGTTCCAGTATTAGTTGACTGCGGTAGATCCTCCTATGCCACACGATCTACGGATGGCTCGTTGAAGTCAGTTGATTCCCAATATCATTGGGGGTCAGCACATGTTGTACAAACCTGCATTCTTTTCATGGTTATGACAATAGAAGATCCTCGTTGAGGACTGGCCATATAGTGGCACTGACTTTCGTGTTTGGGTGGGGACATCTCATCTTGTCTTTACACTTGCCTCCACGGTTTTGGGTTATCCTGTTTGACCTCTCATCTGCTCATTTCTTTGTCACCATGACCCCTAATCATTTGATGTCAAATACTGCCAAGTCCACTTTCGTTCCGCCAATATGTTCAAGAGAAGTTGACCTCTGCAGAATACTCAACCTCCCTCTAATGCCTCACACAAAACATCTTATCCTTCTTTGTCTCATGTCGATGATGTGGGAAACATTATGGACCACCTTCGATCAAGGTCACTTCCTGTCGACTTCAGCTCATTATCCAGGAAGTTGACTTAGAGACTCCCTTCAGGTTCCTTGGAGCCTGCATGCCTTATTGGCAAGTTCTTTGTGTTCGATGCGAGGTTTTCATCATTGGCCTCCGATCGAATGATTCTACAGGTGTTCAATGCCAGCTCACTGATTTGCACACCGTAGATTGTACCTATAGTACCTTGAGGACCATTGTCATTATTGGTGGTACCTCTCGCGTCTGTTAACAGTTTTCATCATTGACTGGTAATCAGACGATGTTCCTACATGTTCGACTTCGACTCCCATATTTGAATGCTTCAACTTGTACTTTGTTCAGGTCGAGATGGAGCGCAAGACCCTAGATTTTGTCTGTTGAGATGCAGGTTGTGATTTTGTGGATTATTATGATCATTACATGACTCATTCACTGGATGGCTGCGACCATGCCTGAGTCTACTTATCGATCCTTACTGGATGGTTGCATCCATACTTTGGATCCAGTTTTTTATGTACTCTGTTATGGATGGCTGCGCCCATACCACATACATCATGTACTTGAGATATCAGTTGTACTTCTTATGCAGGTTCTCCGACGGCCATGTTTTCAGTTGACCATGTTATTGTAAAGCATTTCACCCCTCTCTCTCTCGGGCCTCATGCTTTAGGGGGCATTTGTTACACAGTAATTTGTCACCGTCCCTGTTACCCCTTCTCCTGCACATTGGAGGACTTATTCCAGGACCTGTAAGAAGTGACATAACCTGAAAACACCTGCATTGTATCCCCTCTAGTATGTACTTCATATGCCCTGAAGACACCTTCTGCAAAATACCCATAAAAATAACCCTTTTTCCATTTGCGTTGTTCCTCAGTGTATCACTCGTGCCAATGAGGGAAATCCTCCAAAGAGGGTGTGCCAGCTGGCGCTCTGTCTCAGAGTCGCACTCGCGCCAACCCAGTTGGGTAAAGTTTTTAATAAACCAACTTGCGAAGGTTCTTCCTAACCTATTCATGAACTGATTCCAGTTTGAGTTAGTTCAGTTGGGCTTCGAATCTCCCAAGGAGGGAAGTAGTTTCTCCACCTCTCATGGAAGCTTCCTAATGATAAGGCCAATCCCATGAATCTTGTGGATGATCCTATCTCCTTCTCCTCTCTCTATATAAGCTTGTCCTTTTTCCTTTGACAAGCTAGTTAGTAATTATACTCTTCAAGCTCCAAATTCTAATTCCCAAAGTCTGAGAATTGCTAAGCTCATGCTACAAGAGGCCTTGTTCATCCCTATAAGGTTATATCTTTAATGAGGAGATCCATGTCCAAGTAACCAAGGAGAGAGAGGCTTGTTCCCCATTCCCAAAAAGCTTTTCAAGGCATGTGTTGCTCATCACCCAGCCAAAGGAGGATTTGACGTCAGAACTTGGTTGTATTCTTCTTTGTTTATCAATAATAATAGACGACTATCATTATGGTTACACTCTTATTGTCTTTATAATGATGTTTGAGTTATATCCTTTTTTACTGATATATAGTTGCATTTCTTAGATTTTATGCTTGTATTTGTGTTGTTCTTTTCATGTGCAGGTGTCCGTTCACGAGGATCGTGAGGATTGTGACCAGTTGGAGTGAAAGAACGGGAGTGACAACTCTTCTACAAATACTAGCGTTGGATTCGAGGTAGGCCCTCATCATTGGTCTTTAATTTGCAATTAGGAACCTGCGTGTTAGTGTTGTTTGATTGTTGCTAGACCTCATTTAGGCTAGTGGGATTGCCTCTGTCCACAGAGGGGATTTACCTACACAACAAGGCATATTAAAAATACAATAATATATAGGTAAAATAAAACCATTGGAAATTTTATACAGATGATTTTTTTAATGCGCCTTCCATAACTGCTTGTGGTAAATATGGATTGGATTCGGGTCTTGGGGAGTCCATGTCCATCCAAGTATCAGATATTCATAATTGAAACAAATAGTATCCATAATGGATGCACTGTAATAGAAAGGGGGAATGGTCCGGGAAGTTTTATGTGCATTTGTTCTGTACTCTAAAATTGCTGTGGCTAGTTTATTAGACAAAATGTTTGCCTAATCCATCACATAACCATTGATTGCAGCTTCCATTAGAGGGACCATTTCTATAGTGAATTTGGCAGAATCATGTATTCCCCACATCCTACACATCATAGCTCCAGCATAGCAATAAGGGGAAGCCAATGAGTCAACATAGTACTTAGCCAATGACTCGTGCTTGTGTTTTTCCCGAAAATGCCTCCATTTCTTTATCGGGGCCGACTCTGAGTCGTTTTCCTTCGCAAACACTTCTAGGAACTCCCTTTTGTATCACTTCTCAGGTTGAGGTAAGTGGTACATTTTCATGATATCCTCAGTCTGGAATGAGCCGAATATCCTCCCATCAGTTGTGCAAAATGTTCTATCTGAGATTGGAATTTTCTCTACCACCCATCTTACTACGTCAGTATATGGCAGGATTTTAGCTCGCGCAACTATCCTATGAAGATAAGAACAAGCCAATTCTTTAAGAGTTCCTTCTGATTTGTTAGTTGAATCAGCTGTGGTTTCCTTTAATAATTCTTCGGGGCTCCTATGCTTCTATTAGATTATAAATGCTCTCCTAGCTAGTGTTTCCCAGATCAAGACATGTCGTGTCTAAGATTAATCCTTTTTTGATTGGTCTTGTATCTTTGACTGCAGAAGCTGCTGTTGTGGATTTCTTTGATTTCTTCCCCATTTTCTCTGGATTTTTGGTTTCAGAGGAATTCTACACAAACAATTGCAAACTGTGATACAGAGAAAGTGTTGTTGCAAGCCAATATGACAATGAATAGAATTACGTTGATCTGCATCTTGAAGTCGCCCTTTCCGCTTTTATCAGTTGAGATTGCCATTCTAGGAATAGGATTTCCTTATGTGATTCTAGAATTTGGGGTAGATTTGCAGCTTTTCCTTCCTTGGTTTCTTGCTAAGAGAGAAACTCTGTTAGTGTTTCATCTACCTGCTCCAATTCCTATCTTGCATCAACTGACTTATTAATCATAAACGAGGAAATTTCACATAGGGGTAGAGCAAGAGAGATATTATGACATAACAAGATCAACTGATTAGATAGTGCTTTAGTAATTTGGAGAGTTTCTGATTTGAATTCTTCCACTTGGGGATATCCTTTGAACCTTTCTACTTGTAGTGACAATTGAGTGATTTGTTCTTCTTCTGATTTGCTCAACTGTTTGTTCATTGACTTCAGCTTGTTCAATGCTTGAGATAGTTCCTTTGTAAGAAATTACAGGGTAAGTTCCTCAGACAGAACACCAAAAGGACACCGCTCACAGACAGATCACAGATCAATACACCAGTATTTTGACGTGGTTAAAACCCTCAGAGATGGAAACAATCCATGACCTGCGCCAACGTGGCTACTACAGGCAATTTATTAATAAAAGAATGAAAATTTACATAATCTTCTCTCATGCACGGTTAACCTACAAATGACCCTCCATGCGCTTTAAATAGAATTCATGGACCAATCGTGTGTCAAACCACAGATCAAGTGTCGGTAATACCGAGGAGAGAATGAACCGTCGGATCACTACATATCGTGACCGTCGGATTGTAAGTTACAAAATGTACAACGGTAAAGAAACACACTATACCTAACTCTATACCTAACTCTATACTAGACCAAGTTGAACTTAACTAATTTCCTATGTGTCGGAATATCCTACATCCCCATTAAGAAAAACTTGGATAGGAATTGAAGGAAATTTAACAAATATGACAACTAGGAGAAGGGAAGGAGGCACTAGAGCCTAATCCCCCCTTAGTGAAAACTTCCTGAACTCCAAGCATATATCGAAGTTAGTGAACTCGCCTCTGTGAGAGCCTTTGTGAAGATGTCCTGCAACCTGATCATACTGTTGAATAATATTGCACATTCAAGACATGGTCCATGAATGAGCTTTCTGATGAAGTGCATGTGTAGTCAATGTGTTTTCCTGCCTAATGCCTGAATCTGGATCTTTGCCAAAGCTGAAATGGCAAACTTTGATTACACACAAAGTGTAGTCGGATGCTGCTGCTCAAAGCCCAATTCTGATAGGATCTGACAAAGCCACAAGGCTTCCTTACTAGCTTCCATGGCACCACGATACTCTGCTTCTGCTGACGAAAGAGAAAATGGCAGCCTGTTTCTTACAAGCCCATGTAATAGGTCCTGAACCAAGAGTGAAGACATAACCGGCAGTAGACTTCCGATCATCAGGGTCACCAGCCCAATAAGAATCAGTGAAACCAACTAATAGAGGAGCTGCTTTGGCACTGTAATGAATCCCAAACTGTACTGTACCTCGAACATAACGAAGTATTCTTTTAGCTGCTTTCCAATGACTTTCACGGGGGGTTTTCATAAAACGAGCAACAAGGCCAACAGCAAAGGAAAGGTCAGGACGAGTATGGGTTAAATACAAGAGTTTTCCTACAAGTTGACGGTATAAGGTAGCATCAACTTCAGGAGAAGTATAAGAGACTGAAAGTTTGACTCCAGACTGAAAGGGAGAAGGAGCTGGCTTACAATCTTCCATGTGAAAATGACGAAGAATATCACAAGCATACTTGGACTGGGAAAGGGAAATACCCTCCTTGGATTGTAAGACTTGAAGACCGAGAAAATAGTGTAAGTGTCCTAAGTCTGTCATTTCAAATTTCTTTTTAAGGCTGGACTTCACATGGTTTATAAGGTTGGGATCACTACCAGTAAGAATAAGATCATCAACATAAAGAACAAGGATGATAAGAGAGCTGCCCACTTTCTTGGTGTAGACAGGAGGCACTAGAGCCTATCCCCCCTTAGTGACAACTTCCTGAACTCCAAGCATATATCGAAGTTTAGTGAACTTCGCCTCTGTGAGAGCCTTTGTGAAAATGTCTGCAACCTGATCATCTGTTGAACAATATTGCACTTCAAGAACATGGTCATGAATGAGCTTTCTGATGAAGTGCATGTGAAGTTCAATGTGTTTGCTGCGCTGATGCTGAACTGGATCTTTGCAAAGCTGAATGGCACTTTGATTATCACACCAAAGTGTAGTCGGATGCTGCTGCTCAAAGCCCAATTCTGATAGGATCTGACGAATCCACAAGGCTTCCTTACTAGCTTCCACGGCACCACGATACTCTGCTTCTGCTGACGAAAGAGAAATGGCAGCCTGTTTCTTACAAGCCCATGTAATAGGTCCTGAACCAAGAGTGAAGACATAACCGGCAGTAGACTTCCGATCATCAGGGTCACAAGCCCAATCAGAATCAGTGAAACAAACTAATAGAGGAGCTGCTTTGGCACTGTAATGAATCCCAAACTGTATTGTACCTCGAACATAACGAAGTATTCTTTTAGCTGCTTTCCAATGACTTTCACGGGGGTTTTGCAAAAAACGAGCAACAAGGCCAACAACAAAGGAAAGGTCAGGACGAGTATGGGTTAAATACAAGAGTTTTCCTACAAGTTGACGGTATAAGGTAGCATCAACTTCAGGAGAAGTACAAGAGACTGAAAGTTTGACTCCAGACTGAAAGGGAGAAGGAGCTGGCTTACAATCTTCCATGTGAAAATGACGAAGAATATCACAAGCATACTTGGACTGGGAAAGGGAAATACCCTCCTTGGATTGCAAGACTTGAAGACCGAGAAAATAGTGTAAGTGTCCTAAGTCTGTCATTTCAAATTTCTTTTTAAGGCTGGACTTCACATGGTTTATAAGGTTGGGATCACTACCAGTAAGAATAAGATCATCAACATAAAGAACAAGGATGATAAGAGAGTTGCCCACTTTCTTGGTGTAGACAGTATTGTCAGAATAACACCTAGAAAAGCCAGATTCTAAAAGAAAGCTATCCATTTTGGCATACCAAGCCCGAGGAGCTTGCTTGAGACCATAAAGAGATTTCTTAAGTCGACATACAAGGCTGGAGTCTGTTTGGATGAAGCCAATGGGTTGTTCCATATAGATTTCTTCATGCAAGTCCCCATGCAAGAAGGCAGATTTAACATCCATCTGATGGACTTCCCATTTTAAAGAGGCAGCAAGGGAAAGAACAAGGTGGATAGAGTTCATTTTGTCAACAGGGGAGAAGGTTTCAGTGTAGTCAATGCCTTCAACCTGTGAAAAAACCTTAGAACCAAGACGAGCTTTGTGTTTATCAACTTTCCCATCTGGTCCATACTTGGTTCTGTAAACCCATTTACATCTAACAAGTTTGCATCCCTTTGGTAGAGGAACAAGATCCCATGTATCATTTGCCAACAATGAATGATATTCTTCATTCATAGCTACTTCCCAATGTGGATGGCCTGAAGCTTCTGCAAAAGTGTCAGGATCATGATTTACTGGGGCTTGAGCCAGTAAAGAAGAGGCTCTTTCAAACTGAGAACGTGTACGGCGCTGATCTGTAGGATCACCGGCAAGATCACCTGCTGCATCCTGAGTAGTAGGGACCCATCTTGGAAGTTGAGGATCCTGAGAAGGTGGGGGAGGATTGTCATCCTCACTTTCATCATCTGAAGAAGAAATGTTTTCAAAAGTAGAAGAGATAGGAAGAGGTGGCACATCCGCCGGACTAGGCTCGCAGGCCGATTTATTTTCATCAAATTTTACATCTCTTCTAATGATAACATTTTTGGACTTAAATGGAATAGGTCTATAACCTTTTACATCTTCAGAATATCCAACAAAAGTACATTTCTCACTCTTAGGTTCTAAAGCTTTATGCTTTTCATCTGGAATATGGGCCCATGCTTCACTTCCAAAAATACGAAAGTGACTTACATCTGGTTTAATGGAACTCCAAGCTTCTTATGGAGTGATATTCTTTAGAACCTTAGTAGGAGTGCGATTTATTATATAATTTGCACAATTAATTGCTTCGGCCCAAAAACTAAGACTGAGTCCTTTAGATTGCAGCATACAATTAGCCATTTCCTTTAAGGTGCGATTTTTCCTTTCAGCTACACCATTTTGTTGTGGAGTGTATGGAACAGTATGTTGCATTTGAATGCCATTTTCGGTGCAAAAGTTGATGAATGTGTTTTTAACATATTCTCACCATTATCAGTTCTTAGCTTAAGAATTTGATGTCCAGATTGTTTTTCAACAAAAGCTTTGAAGGCCAAAAATGTGTTAAATACTTCGCTCTTGAGTTTTAAGAAGTATACCCAAGTGCGTCTGGAGAAATCATCAATGAAAGTTAAGAAATACTTGCAGCTAGAGAATGAAGCAACAGGAAGTGGACCACATAAATCACTGTGCACAAACTGTAAAGGGGTTGAGGCGTGCCAAGAGGCACGTTTTTCAAAACTGTCCCGATGATGTTTTCCGAGTACACATCCGGAACAACACCATCTCTGCAAGATACCATAGGAAGACCTGTCACCATATTTTCTTTACATAGATGTTGAAGGGAGCAATAGTTTAAGTGACCAAATCGGTCATGCCAAAGTTTGCTCACTTCATCATTATGAGCAACAAATACTGAGGGAAGATTTGATGACCCAAAGTTGTGAAACTTATACAACCTTGTGGAATCATCAGCAATACCAGTAGCTAGAATCTGTTTAGGATCTCTTAGATCCTTGATTACAACATCATGAGGTGAAAATTCAACAATTTTACCTTCACCTGAATGAGTTATCTGATATACAGATAGAAGGTTGCTAGATAAGGTTGGAACACATAATACATCATTAAACTGACCATTGTCTAGATGAAAAGTTCCAGTCCTACAACATTAAGAGATCTATCATCACCAACATATATATTTTTGGTGTTACAATCATGTAAAGAAGAAAACATGGCTTTGTTTTTGGCCATGTGATAGAGGCTCCAGAATCAATGAGCCACTCATGAGAATGAGAAGAAGAAGATACATTTAATGCATAACCAGACTGAGATGATTGACAACGACATGCAGAAATTGCCATTCCTGAAGATGAAGTTGAAGTTGAAGTAGAAGAATGCTCCACATGGATGTTATGTTTCTTCATTGCGGCTTCCAAGGCTTCCATCTTCTTAAAGCATTTAGATTCTAAGTGGCCATCTCGATTACAAAAGTTACAATGTTTATCAGTCTTCTTCCATTTGTTTTTATTGGTCTTATCATTTTGCTGAAATGATCTTTCATTTTGAGACTGAGTTTGCTTAGGACCCTTGTTTGGTTTAGGACCATTCTTTTTAAGATATGACTTCTTAGGATTCTTTAAATTTGGTTGCTGCTGGGCGGCTAACGCTTTCTTGGAAGAGTTTCCAAGATTAAGAAGACCAAGGTATAAGAGTTTTTCTTGTTCTCTTATTAAAGAATCACAAAAAGAGTCAAAGGAAGGGGCCTTGTAGTATTTTCCTTGACAAATGAAAGCTTCCCTTGTAGAATGGAAGGTGGAAACAAATACAGAGTATGTTGGTCCCAACTTAGTAAGGATGGAATAAATAAGGTTACTATCTTCTTTCTTAACCTTAACACCTTCCAAGAGATATCTAAGGGTCTTGAATTTGGACAAGAAATCTTCAATGCAAGAAAAATAATTAGGATCCAATGTAAGCAACTCATTTTCAAGTTGATGGGCTCTAATTTCATTTTTAATCCCAAAAACTTTAGTGAGTTGTTCCAATGCTTCATGAGGAGTTTCAAGTT
>APFE031269048.1:10606-22702 GCA_000404065.3 Pinus taeda
GGGGATTCTATCCCTTTGAAGGAGGACCTAGTAACTTCCCTCCATTGCACTATAAATTGAGGCATTGGGTTAGTTGCTGGAGAGGTTAGAAGCTGAACATTTTTGAGGGTAAATGCTGGTGAAATCAAGACTTCTTAGTTGAGCTTAAGAGGAGAGATCACATACCTTTTTGGCTTCATTGGGGAGTGAGTGAAGCTTGTCAAAGTAGAGGAGACTTCTTGTTGGACCCTGGGAGGAGCTTGTATAGTGTCAAGGCAAAGGTTGTAAGGTTCTTCTCCTTTTGAATTAATACAATCAAGCTCATTTTTCTCAACAAGTATCTCATGTTATTTGTTTCATGGACTCCTTGACTTTCGTGTTGAATATGTTTTATAATATTGGTTATTCAGGTGCTATTTAATTGTTTGCCTTGTTTGCGCTTGCAGGTTTGTGACAAAGGAGTTTACTTGGATCAAAGGAGCGAAGGCATCTCCAAACTTGCGTTGGACATGAGGTAGGCCTTAAACACATTTGTTTGCCATTATTTATAAAGCGCATTTAGATAAAGATAGTGTTTGGTTGGTTTGTTTGTCATTAGGTCTTCATTAGATTCTAGGAAGGTCTATCTTGTCTGCAAGATCGACTCATTCCGCGTGACACATCTACTAGACCTCCTGTGTGGAAGGCTAATGCTTCAAAGGCATTAATATATTCTTGCATTGTGCCTGTCTATCAGAGCTTAGTAAGACGACCCAAACTTTTAGATTCATGGTCAAAGTGATCAGAAAGGGCTTTTGAGAATATCTGCCAAGTCAGTGGCATTGCATAGCAGCGTTGATGCCACTACCACCATTGCCATCTTTCTTGGTCCAAGTATAGGCTTCCCACACTTAGCTTAGTTGCATCATCTCTGATGCGATTCAATGTGAAATATTGCTCCATTCGTGCTAGCCATATGGCCAGATGACAGCCATCAAATTTATACATGTCGAGCTTGGGTGGTCGAAGTTGGGACTATTAGTGGTTTCCATAGAAGTGAAGAAAATGGCTACACTCGCCCTCAAGGTTTTCATTAAAATCATATGCCTCCAATTGTACCCTCGACTTGCCCTTTGTGATTGTGTCAGTTAAGGTCTGGATCTACTTCGTTAATATCTCCAACTTTTGTTCAAGGGTGTCGATCTTCTCATTGGCCATAGCTTGAGCTCTAGTTTGCACCATGCACCGATCCAGTGCACTTGTTGTTACTGTGAAAAAATATTGGGACCACCCAAAATTTTGACGTAGACAAGTGAATGGTACCACCTTGCTCAGCCTGTCGACCTAATTCTTATGGGCTAAGTATCCTATAAGCATCCTGAGAGGGTCTCAGATTTTTTTTTTTTTTTTTATACTCTAAAACGAGTTTACTCCTTGATTAGGGATACTACAGTAGCCAATTCCCAGTAAAGTTAATTCTTCACAATGTCCTACGAGAATCCTGCCCAGGTATCGGAGCCACACAAATAGTCAGATCTGTCTGCGAAACCCTCAACTGCAGAGTATGAGTAGGAATGTGATAGTGATCAAATCCCTGCTACTAGACATGAATGGCAGATCTAATTGTTGTGACTACTACAGAACCCAAACTACTAGATCTGAATGGTGGATCTAATAGATCTGATTGGTGAATCTGATAGATTTGAATGGAATATCAAAGAGATCTAAATGGTGGAAGAGACTGTTGCGGTTGTGACAGAACCCAACCTACTATATTTGATCTAGCCAAGATGATGCATGATATAGAGGGAGACAAGGGAACTATGGTCTCAAGGAATGTCAGGTGCTACAAGTCAGAATATACATAAGGGTCCGACACTAGTACTTAGCCTAATCTTTCAGGGCACAAACCAAGGAGGATCAACTGTACCCTTAGCCATACAACCCAACTACCCTATCGTACACACGAGTAATCTCCACGATTACTGTTCTCAGTGTACTGTAGCAACAAGATGGCCAACAGTTTATCTATGGCAAGGTTTCAAGAGAGCCTAGGGGGCTTCTGATATACCCAGAGGGTACTTGGAAGCCAGTCTGTGCGCGGTTCTATCTAATGCACCACTGCTCGAAGGGGTACCCATAAGGGTTACAAGGGAGTCCAACAAGCATGACCACCTCTTCTACTTCTTACGTGCATGCCTCCCCAAATCTATAGGTTTATGTGATCAATGATAGATCGCATGGTTTAAAGATGTCAAAACACGTCTCTAGCCAAACAAAATTATACTAAAAAGGGAGATCCCACCGGTCCTCGAAAGTGCTCTGATTTCACTTGTTATGCTCCTGACTTGCGAGAAGATACCAGAATATCAAGTATGTGAAGAAATATACCCAAAACATATAACAATAAGAAATAACAACATGTATTTTATTATTTAGAAAGGAAAACAATGTTCACTTGCCTCTTCGACGGGGCAACCTCAAGTAGAGCTGGGCTCAATTACAAAATAAGACACGACACTCCTCAAGGGGAGTCTCTATCCTTTATATAGGATTAATACATGAAATACCATGGGTCAGTACCATGGTTCTTATTAATACCATCTATCTAATACCATGGCCCATTTGCAATTAACTGTGGTCCATTCTTTAAATGCAGGCCAACCACTTACAATTATTAATATGGGATTTATTAACTCTTTAAGTGACTATAACTATGACTTGACCGTATTACGTAAATAAGGGGGTTAGGGTTGAACCCTAACATTGTAGGAAAAAGATCAAATGACTAAGACTATGGTAGACTGTAAATACTCTCCATATGAATCGAATGAGAAGCATAATGTTGGGCTCTCTTCTGATTTGGCAGATACATTGAGAATATTAAAGGAATAAATAAGGATTTTTAAGGTGGAAAATGAGAAAATCATGTAGGCACAAGAGAAACAAGCAGAGGTTAATGTAATAGGACTTTAGAGTTTGTCATAATTGCAAATATAGGGACCAATTTGGATCAGCCATGAGAAGGAGGATAAAACTAAGGGGGTATATGGCAGTAGGTCCTATGGTGGTCATAGGTCAAAAAAAGATAACACAACCAGAGATGGTAGGTTATTGGACACTTCTGATAGGAGAGGTGATGGACACAAGTACTATTCTAGTTCTAGTTCAGACAGGCATCGTGAACATGATCATTATCATCCTTATAGGAGTAGTGATAGGGGGTAAATTGTGGATGAGTTTAAGAAAAAAGAACCACCTACCTTTGATGGAGAGATGAAGAAATCATCAGATGCGAAGGCATGGTGGCTTAGTATGAGGAAATTCTTCAAATTGCATGATTATTCAGAAAACATGGAAGAAAAGATAACCACTTTTAGTCTCAAAGGTAAAGCAGATGTTTGGTAGGAAGGCTTGAAGAATATTAAAGGTACACATGAGGATGATTTGACTTGGTATAAGTTTGAGAGACTCTTCAAGAATAGTTATTTTTCAAAAGGATACTTTGATGACAGAGCTAAGGAGTTTTATGAGTTCCGGATGGGTTCTATGATAGATGATGAGTATACTAGCAGGTAATTGGAGTTTTTTAGATATGTGCCTTACCTCAAGGAAGAGAAGGCCAAGGTTCAGAGATTCATCAATGGACTGCCAGTAGCGTACAGAGACCGAATTAAGTTTGATGAGCCTAGATCATTGGATGCTGCCATCAAAAAGTTGAAACCTTTTTATGAGAAGTTGAAGCACAAAGTTGAGCCGAATAATGACTTGAAAAGAAGTGACAAAGCTAAAGGAAAATGGCCACCAAATTGAGGAGGACCTCAAGATGCAAGTGAGAAAGAAAATGTAGTTCCTTACAAGATGTTCAATACAACTAAGAAAGGACATGGAGGCCAGAAGGATAGAGGAAGTGGTGGGGAACAATTGTAATGTTGGATATGTGGTAAGGATCATCGGAAGAGGGATTTTCCACAGTATCAAAGTGGTGGTAGACCCAAAATTTACAATTCTCAGGAGGCGCATACCATTTTTTATGTTGGTCATAGCATTCCTCTATTTTTGCAGTTGTGGACAATAGACATATGGATCATCAAGCATCTATCAGTGAGATGGATGGTAAGCTTTGTAATCAATTTGTTTCTATTTTGATTTATCCTAGATCTAACTATAGTTATATTAATCCTTACCTCGTGGATAAGTGTCATTTGAGAAAAGAAGTGAATGTAGAATCTTGGTTGAAGCAGTTGGCTACAAGTACAAAGAAGAGAGTTCACTATTGGGTGAGAGCTTGTGCATTTGGCTTTAATGGTATGCCTACAACAACACATTTCAATGTACTACCATTGGGTTTGTATAGTATGTTTTTGGGTATGGATCGGTTGTACCTTCACGGGACCAAATTGGATTGATTCGACAAGGCCACTGAATGTGTGGATGCTAGTGGGGAAATGAGAATCTTACAGGGGAAGAAGAAACCTACATTGGTGAGGAAGATTTCCACTATGTAGTCTAAGTGTAGTTGCTAAAAAGTTTGTGTGATGTTTGAAGTGCACATTTCTAGGGACAAAGTTAAGGAAGTTGGGGATGCAGATGTTTTGAGGAGATACCCAGTTCTATAACAGTTTCAGGATGTATTTCCTGATGACATTAAAAATTTTCCACCTCACAGGGAGGTAGATGATTCTATTGAATTGGTGCCAGGGGTAGCTCCAACACCAAAGGCACCTTACTGGATGAGCACACCTGAGTTGGTAGAGTTAAATTGCAGTTAAAGGAGATGCTTGATAGGGGATATATTAGGAAAGTTATATCACCTTTGGGTGCACCAATGTTTTTTGTAAAGAATAAAGACAATAATCTCATATTTTTCATTGATTATAGGCAGCTGAAGAAGGTAATGATCAAGAATAGGTACCCATTACCGAGAATTGATGATTTTTTTAATCAGTTGAAGGGAGAAGTTTTGTTCCCTAAGATCGACTTGAGAACGGGATACCATCAAGTATGCATCAAGGAAGAGGATATCTTGAAGACTTCATTGGAGACCAGGTATGTGAATTATGAGATTATTGTAGTTCCATTCAGTTTGACTACTCATCTAGCTACATTTATGTGTTTGATGAATAATGTGTTGCATCCTTATCTGGACAAGTTTTTTATTGTATTCATTCATCAGATACTCGTATATTCTAAAAATGAGGAAGAACATGCTTAACATTTAGCAATAGTGTTGAGATTACTAAGAGATCATCAGTTGTATGCTAAGATTAGCAAGTACAACTTCTTTTAGACAGAGGTGCATTATTTTATACATGTTGTTTCCAAGGAAGGAATAGGAGTAGATCCAGAAAGGATAAGGGCCATCATGGAGTAGGGATCTCCTAAGAATGTGAATGAGGCTAGATCTTTTATGGGATTGTTAGGTTACTATAGGAGGTTCATCAAGAACTTCTATGCATTGCATATCCTGTCACATCATTCCAGTGGAAAGGTAATAATTTTGAATGGACGAAAGAATGTGTAGCTAGGTTTGAGCAACTTAAGCAGTTGTTAACACTTGCACTAGTAATAAAGATTGTAGATCTGGACAAGGAGTTTGTGTTGTGTACAGATTATTACAAGAGAGTAATTGGTGGAGTTCTCATGCAAGAAGGATATGTGGTGTGCTATGAGTCATGACAAATGAATAAGCATGAGAATAACTATCCAACGCATGATCTTGAACTAGTAGCGATCATGCATGCATTGAAGATGTGGAGGAAATATTATATTTGCAAGAGGTTTGTACTAATGAGTGACCATAGTGGGTTGAGGTATTTATTTGACCAGCCAAATCGGAATTCCAGGCAAGCTGAATGGTTGATCACCCTTAGTGAGTTCAACTTCGAGATCAGATGCATGAAAGGAAAGGAGAACCGAGTTGTAGACGGTCTTAGCAGGAAGGTATAGGTAAATCATATAGAAGCTATGAGCTCTTATGGGATAGAGTTACAGGATAGGATCTTGTAGGCAAGACAATGGGATGACAAGTACACAGATATCATGCACAGGTTACAAAAAAGTATAGTTATAAGTGTAGGTATAGGTACATGTGTAGGTGTGGGTGTAGGTATAGGTACAGGTGATGGTACAGATATAAGTATTGATACATGTACAATTATAGGTACACATATAGATGATCCGGGTGTAGACTATCATCTCACGACAAATGGGTTAGTGAGATTTAGGGACAAGATCTATGTATCAAATTGTAGTGAACTCAAGAATCTTATCATGAGGGAGTTTCATGTCAAGCCATATTTGGGTCACCTCGAATATCAGAAGACGTTGACGACGTTGAAGAAGTTTTACTATTAGCCAAATCTAAAGAAGGAAGTAGCAGAGTTCATGGCTAAACGTTTAGATTGTTAGTAGGTAAAGGTAGAATGTAAGCATCCAGATGGTCTACTAGAGTCTATAGTGATTCTAGAATGGAAATGGGAGGTCATTTCCATGGATTTCACTACATGTTTACCGAATAAAATGAGACATCATGATTCTATTATGGTCATGGTCGACAGGTTCACAAGGTAGCTCATTTCATTCTAGTAAATACTACATATTCAGCTAGTGAGGTAGCACAGGCTTTCATCAGAGAGATAGTGAGATTACATGGTGTTCCAAAGAAGATTGCGTCAAACAGGGATGAAAAGGTCACTCCCAAGTTCTTGAAGGAGCTATTTACAGACTTGGGTATAGAGTTGGCCTTCAGTACAACTTGTCATCCATAGATATTTGGAAAGACAGAGAAGGTATACAAAATCTTTAAAGATATGCTAAGGATGTATGTGATCCACCAACAGAGGAGATGGGAGGAGTATCTTCCATTGGTTGAGTTTCCATACAACAATGGTTATCAAGAGTCATTGAGGATGAGTCCTTTCAAGGCATTGTATGGATGGAGTTGTAATACTACCATAAGCTTGAGTGACCCAGTGAACACGGTACTTATTGGATTGGATATGTTGGGAGACATGGAACAGGAAATGTACGTGATAAAGAAGAATATAAAGGCAACACAGGATAGGAAAATGAGTTATGTGGATCAACATAGGTTGTTTAAGGAGTTCCAGGTTGGGGAGCATGTGTATTTGCTCATCAAGCCCAAAAAGGGCTCTTTATAGATTGGATCATGTGCCAAGTTGGCACCACAGTATTGTGGGACTTTTGAGATTCTTGAGAGGATTGGACCAGTGGCCTATCAACTTGCACTGCCTCCAACAGTGAAAGAAAATGATGTTTTCCATATTTCATTTCTTAATAGGTATATAAAGAATGTTGATAATGTTATTGATTACTCTGTATTGCAGGTGGAGAAAGAAGGAGAGTTCTAGCTGGAACATCAGTGCATATTTTAGCGGAAGCATCTCATGCTCAGGAAAAATCCATAAAGAAAGCTAAAGTGTAGTGGAGGAAATTTGGGCCTGAAGAAGCTATATGGGAGATGGCGAATCAGATGTGGGTCTTGTGTCCTTCATTGTTTCCCCGTTGAGATAAAGAAATTTTGGTTTGACACTAGTATATTTTTGGCATATCTTTTTTTGATTTTTTGGTATATGTACATATGTATATGGATGTGAATACCACCAGAGCTAAGTTATAAAGCTCCAATAAGAAATATGGCTGTTATGTTTTCAGGTTGTCATTATGTTTTGCTTTTAATTAGGTCTTTCATTGTAAATATGGCAACAACCTAAGTTATAAATCTCCATGGGAAATATTTTTTTCTTTTCGATGGTTTTGTTGAGGTCTTGGTGTGGTTTAAAACTGAGGATGGTGTTTCCCAAGGGTGAGGGTTCTGTAACAACCCTCGTGAAAATTTCATGTAATAAAAGTTAATAAAGAAAAAATAAGACCATTGTTAAGGGACACTTATTCCAAATTGAATGTTAGGCAAAGATATCCTAGTGGGCATCATTGGATGTGTTTTTGGCTAAGGAAATTGGCAAAGACTAAGAGAAAGGAATTAAAAGGAAAAAAGGCATTTTGGCACATTTATTTATGAAAATGAAGGAAATTAGGACAAAATGGAGGTGAAAGGTCACAAGTTGCATGTGAGGAGGAAAATGAAGAAATTAGAGGCCTCATTGATAAAACTTCTTTTGATGATCAGTTGGTAACCTTTTGTTAGTTCAATTTTTAAAGTTCTCTCATCATTCTCTCACTCTCACTCTTGGCCAGTTAGAGTTTTCTTGGAGCACTCTAGCTTTGGATCAAGGAAGGATAAGCAAGCAAAGGGAAAGAAAGGAAAGAAATGATCACGAAGGAAGAGAAAGATGAGGCAGCTTCAACAACAATACTTATAGGTAACATATTACATGTGTGATTTCCTCACTAGTTTTTTTATGTATGGATTTTCATGTTGGTGTATGGTTCTTTTACTATCATTGGCATAGTTTTTTTAGATTATGATAGTGGTTTTTAACCTAGCTTTGCCTTTTTCCTGATGCCATGGTGCGTTGGGTTGTTTATCTCAGTGTTGAGCTTTGGTTTATCAGATGGAATTTGGAATCCGGGGTGGTGGTGGTCTCAAGGTTCATTCCCAAAGGCCTAGGAATCCCTTAACTAGTTCTGGCAGGATACACAGTAACGCCTGGTAGAGAATTCTTGGTTTAGGGCCTAGTGATCCTAGTTGGGATTGTATTAAAGCTTAAGAGACTGGTATATTTTTAGGGCCTAGTGTTCCTAGATTGGATTACGGTAAAGATGGAGAGACAAGGAGAAGGAAAATTCCTCGAGGATTTTGATGGGTTCTGGATGGCATTCCAAATTTGGTTCAGTTGTGATCGAAACACCAGTTTTCATGTGATCACAGTTTGGTGACGGTGGAGGTGGTTTAACATTTGGATTCCTTTTTTTGATTTTAGAGTGGTTTACCCATGAGATCCCACATTCATGCTTGGAATATGGCACGGGGGTGATGAGTTGAAAGAAATATTCGGTTCAACCATGGCTACAGTCAGGTGGTACGTGGAAGTCTCGAACATGGTCAAATTTGACTATGATTAAGGAAAGGCAAGTTATATTGCATTTTCACTTGTTTATATATGGATTTAATGGTTGTTATATCTCTGTTATTGACATGGTTTTATGTTGGTTATAAGCTTGGTTAATTGATTAGTTCATGTCATGTTTATCTCATTTATTTACTTGTAATTGTTCAATTGATGGATGTAAGGCTTATTTGATGTTATAGGAGTTCAATGGAGAAGGTGGTCATCCTTTTTGTCATGTTTCATAATATTTTATAGTAATTCATGCTATGTCTTGTATCGTAGACCTATAAGTTGCATTGATTCCAAGTGTTCGACAAACTTTTTGTCCCAGTTACGGATGGTTAGGGCTAGTACTGAGGTTGAATTTTAGTTTAGTAGTGTTTTCATCATGTCTTTGATGGATTCTGAATATTATAACAAGTTTTGGGCAATGGCCAGAATTGTAGGCTACAAAAGTGCCTTGAATTTCGCGGACGTTGGCACAGGTCTGCTGGGAAAAGTCCATGGACATTGGCTTACAGGTTTGTGATAGCATCCAGAGGGCTTTGGACATTGGAATTCCTATATCAAGAGAGCATGGAGAGGTTGTGTTGTCTAAAAGATCAGTGGGACCCAAGAGAAGGATGTCTAAGTGGCTAAGATGTCTCCTGGGGGTGTTGTTGGTGACGTGGAAGGTATGTTTGATGTGTTTTATCAATTCAATTTCCTTGCAAACGAGGAGGTTGAATCCCTACATACTGGCCTCTCTCATTGCATGTTTACCTTGGTTAGCTGGTTATTGGGTAGATGTGGGTGGAGGGTGGTTTTAGTTCGACTATGTTCAACCATAGTTAAATATGAATAACTATAGTTGACCATGATTTGGATAGGGTTTCACTATGGTTAGCCATATTTTGACTATGAATTGACTATGTTCTCTTTATAGTTTACCATGATTTGACTATGGTTAAATGTGACCATACACCATAGGCCTCCATGGTCAACCATGACCATCCACTATGGTTCAATACAACTAACTATGGTTTCACTTATATATTGACCATGATCCCTATGGTAAATATGGTTCACCATCGTAATCATCTTGACTAATGTTAACTATGATTCCCATGTTGACTATAGTTGACCATGTCAACAATACTTAACCATGGTTCACATGTGCTAATATATAAATTATTTTATATTTAACACATTATAAATATGTAGATTAATATATTATTAATGTTTCATTAATTTTATATTAAACTCTTACTAATGTTATTACATTGAAAGGTGCTCTACATCCTAGTATAGGGTAGATGTGTAGGAGATAGATGTAATATAAGAAATATTATATATAAACATTTTTAATGTCATCTATATTATAACTAATAATAATAATTTAAAATAACATCACAATATTCCATGTTCTCTTTAGTTGTTCTTAGTGCAACATAATACCTTGCACAAAAACCATGGTTTATCAAAGTCATGGGCAATCTAGGATTTTTATTGTTATGTTATGGATATAAACTTTTAATTATTTTGTTACAATACCATGTGCCATTTAGGCTTTTGATTATTATATTATGGATCTAGGATTTTAATTATTCTATTACAATACCATGGGTGAATACCATACCATAGGCGAATACCATGGCTTATCAATACCACATGCCCAAAACCCATAATTTATTTTACAATGAAAATATTTTATAAATATTTGATTTTAATTTAATTTTATGACAATCTCTAATTAAATTGAAAAGAAAAAGGTATAATTACTTTTGAGTTATATCTAAACCCTCCATCATTTTTTCCTCATGGCTACTAAAAATATTTCCATACAGATTAAATCGAGGTTGTAATACAATTAAAAAATAGAATACGTTTATATATACATATGTGAAATTTGTATAATATAAATAGTATTATAAAGAACTGGGATATATGCATCTTAATCAATGATTCAAGTCAAGAGAGAAAGCAAAGTGACCAACAATGATAGAGGAAAGATACTGTATGGGTCTTTTAACTTTTTTATTATTGTATTTTCTTTGACATGATTGATCCAAAATATAGGTTTAATATTTTACAACCAAATTCTTTTTTTTTTTTAATTTAGATAATTTCTTAAATACAATACAATAGGATTAGATTTAAGAGAGAGAGAAAGAGAGAGAGATGGAGGGGGAATAGAGTACAAGAGAGAGAGAGACAAAAGTGGGAGAGAGGGAGAGAGAGGAAGGAAAAGAGAGAGGAGTGGGGAGAGAGAAGGGGAGTGGGAGGGAGAGAGAGGAAGGAAAAGAGAGAGGAGGGGGGAGAGAGAAGGGGAGTGGGAGGGAGAGAGATAGATTTGGAGAGGGAAAGGGAGAGAGGGAATAAAAAATACATTTAGAGATAGAGGTGGAGAGAGAGAGAGAGAAGGAGTGAGAAGTGAGAGATGAAGATGAAATAAGGGAGAGAGGAGACGAGGGAAGAGAGAGAAAAGGAGAGAATGGAGATAGGGAAACAAGGGAAAGGGAGAGAGAGAGAGAGAGAGGGGGAGACATAGATATGGAGGGGGGAGATAGAGAGAAGGAGAGAGGAAGGGAGATAGTGACAAATTTGGAGGGGAGAGAGAGAGAGAGAAAAAGAGAGAGTTATAGGGGTGGAGATAGAGGGAGGTCAGAGAGAAAGCGAGAGAGAGTAAAGAAGATAGAGAGTACTTGAGAGAGAGAGGGAGAGAGAGATATGGAGTTGTAGGGGGTGAGAGAAGGAGGGAAGAATAAAGACAAATAGAGAAAGGTGGAGATGGAGAGGGAGTGACAAGGGAGAGATGGAGAGACATTGAGGGAGAGAAAAGGTTGGGAGGAAATTTAGAGAGGGATGGAGAGAGAGGTGGAGAGAAGGAGAAGAGAGACAAAGAGGAAGAGGGTAGTAAAGAGAGATAGATAGATATGGAGAGAGAGTGTGTATTCTTTGGTGGTGAGAAGGAGAGACAAGAGGAGATGGAGATATAGATATATGGGGCAGAGAGGGAAATAGAGAGAAGAAAAGAGAGAGAGAGAGAGAGAGAGAGAGAAAGACACACACACAGAGAGAGAGAGAGAGAGAGAGAGAGAGAGAGATGCTTGGGGGGTGAGAT
>APFE031269048.1:23472-37294 GCA_000404065.3 Pinus taeda
TACGGAGAGACTGAGTGTATGTTTGTGGGATTATATAGAGAGATGAAAGAGGAGACACATAGGTAGATAGAGATATAGATGGAGGGGGAGAGAGGGAAGAAGAGAGATACAGAGAGAGGGAGGGAGGAAGAGAGATAGATATTAAGAGAAAGAGTGCGTGAAATGTATTTAGGAGCATGAGATAGAGAGAAAAATAAGGAGAGATTGAGGTAGATATAAAAGTATATGGCAAGGGGAGAGATGGAAGAAGAGGGAAATAGAGAGAGGAAGGGAGAGGTGTAGAGAGAAAGATGGGGGAGAGAGGTAGGGGGGAGAGAAAAGGATAAAGGGAGGGAGATAGACATAGAGACAAAAGGTGGAGAGAAAGGGAAGAATAAAGAGACACACAAAGACAAATACAAATATAGAAGTTAGATCTAGAAATTCATGAATATTTTTTTTTTTCACTAAAATATATGTATTTATTAGTGTAGTTGTTGATTCATCTTCCTATTTGATTGTTTTCACTAGATTCATTGGTTTCAATTTAGATGTCGATTTCTAATCCTATTTAATAGCTTGCATTAGATGAATTGATTCCAATGTAGATGTTAATTTCTGATCCTATTTGATTTCCTACATTGGATGCATTGGTTTTAATGTAGATAATCATTTCTAATCCTATTTGACGGTTTTCACTAGATGAATTAGTTTCAGTATAGATATTGAATTCTAATACTATTTTATTGTTTTCACTAGATGAATTGATTTCAGTTTAGATGGTGATTTCTAATTTGATGCAACTATATGTATCATGTACATTTATTTCAAATTAATTAGATTAGTAGTGTGCATTGATTTTAGTTTAAGAAAATAAAAATTATTGATGTTGTGCATTGAATTTTGTGTTACAATAATTCAATCATAAATACAATACCTTAATTTTCATCCTAAACAAAATGTTCACTTAATCAAAATGTTTGCTTCCTGAAACTATAAACTGTTTGTAATTAACTTATTTCTTATTATTCACATTTTCCATCATTTGTATTGTTAAATCCATTTGCATTCAAATGAGTTAATAGAAAACAACTATCATTAATTTTTTTTTGGAGTTTAACACTCCATAAGTCACAATGATTGACTTTGGAGAAATATACTATTAATATTGTAGAGAGAGAGTGACAAGGTATGATGTTTACTACAATAGCTTGAGTTATCTATTTGAATGGTCTATGATTTCAACTACCCTTTTCATATGGCCGATATCAAAAGATGGAAAAAACAATAGGTGTGACAATAAGAACACTAGAAGAAAATAGTTTGAGATTGATCACAATGAAGGTTGATTGTAATTGACTACATTCTTATTACTCACTTTTTCTATCACTCAACATTGTTGCATTGTCACTTTGCATTCAAAATTTATATTTCATCATTTTTCATCATTCAAGTTACTAACAGTCTCTCTAATTTCAACAAATTGTTGTAACTAAGCAAGTTTAAAATGAAATTGACAAAATTAATCTTAGAAATATTTGGCATATTTAAAATCATTAGAATAATTAGATGTTCATCACATTTTATATGACTGTGTATGAGCGAAAACATCCTAGATCTGTCTTAACCTCAGATCTATCAACCACAAAGAGGGATCAAATGTCTTAACCTCATATCTATCAAGCACAGAGAGGGATCAAATCTCTCGAGGTGCAAAACTTTTCTTAAATTTTGCACTCAAAAAATAGGTTTGCACGTCCAAAAATTTGATCATCTCAGCGCTCAATAGATCTGGGATTAAGATAGATCTAGGTTGGTTAAAATATTATAGTAATATTATTAATCTTGCCTTAATATATTAATAATGTTTTATGTATAATTTAATATTATATTAGTATCATGAATATAAAATAATTAATAATAAATATTGAATATTTAAATATTTACACTATTTAAACATTCGGTAATGTTATATAAACCTATTATTATAATACTTAATAATCTATTTAAATCCCATATTAATTTTTTTTAGAAATAAAAACCCAATAAAAACCCCCTATATTAAACCTTTTTACATTAATTAATAATAATATCCAAATATTATTAATTTGATTTAAAGAGTTTAATAAATCTTTAATCACCATGGTTATTATTTATTTTATTATTAATTGGACATAATTAAAATTAAAATTTATTATTGTAGGATAGTTGTTCTTAATTTTTATTTTAAAATTCTAACCTATTTTAAATTTAAAAGGTCTTGGTAAGTTATTTTCTTTCTTTTTTAATATTAATTAGTTATTGTATAACGCGTAATGTACCTTAAATATTAAATCTACAATCATTATTTCCATTAAACTTTTAAGATTACTTTTCCTCACTGCATTAAAGTATTATTTTTGCACGTTTGTAGCCTAGGATTACCTTACATAACTCAACTAAATGCTTAATCTTCACCAAAAAAATTCCCAAAATATTCATATAATTTTCCCCAAAAAATAAATCAACAATTCATATATTATACATTTAAAAATTGCATAACCAAATTTTACTTTTTCATTAGTTTCTACAATATGTTTTTTATAACCTACCTTCATAAAATTTAGAAATTGGAAATGTTACTAAATTAATAAATTAGAAACTCAGAATTACAAATGTTATTAAATTAATTAGGAATTAGAAAATAGAAATCTTACTAAATTAAAAATTAGAAATTTTGCTCAATTAAATATTAAAGATGTTATTAAATTAAAATGTAGAAATTAGAAATTAAGAAATAAGAGATAACAATTGGAAATGTTATTAAATTAAAAATTAGAAGTATTATTAGTCCCTCCCTCCGGCATAGCAGGGACTATGGCGTTCGATAGGGTGTTGACTGGCTATTAAATTGCGGGTTGACCATGTATTTCTGCAGGTTATTCACTGTTTAACCAAACTTTACGCTGGGCTTATGCTGGGCACTTTGTTTGCCAGAAAACTTTAACCAAAGTTTTCAGTTTACCCTCTTATTGCCCGCCTCACTTGGCCTGATGTGCACAACTTAGTTTATCCTAAGGTTTTTGGTACCTGTTCTCCGTGGCCTGCATGCAGTGTCCTGCATCCTGCAGGTGCTAGATGTTTGAAGTATGCAGAGGCGTCCACGTTGGTCTAGAAATTCTTTCTCCGGAGCAAGTTTGAGGAGCAGAGGAGCAGAGCAGAGAGTGTCAACCAGCTAGTTTGAGGAGCAGAGGAGCAGAGAGTGTTGAGCAGTAGGATCTGTGAAGGGGGGAGCTTCAGCTTTACTACTTGTAAGTATGTTTAATGGTTCCATTTTACAATGACCTAATTTTACTTTCCATGATTACAACATTTCCACGATTACAGAAGTTGTTTTTGTTCATGCCATTTCTTTGGTTTGGCTTCGGCCAGTTTTTCTGCAGCTAGTAGACACTTTTTCCATGAGCATGAAGGGAAGAATAGCCCTTCTAGGACTGGTGGGAGCTCCTACCTTCCTTATCTGTCGCTATTGACTTCGTTGCCCCCGGAAAGGGCCCTGCCCAGCCTATTGATTTTATGGTGGCTTTACACCTTAATAATTAAGAAGAAAACCTCATTTGGCGTACAGATCTTCCGCACCTTTCCTTTCTGGTAAGCTTGTAACCTTCCTTTCTTTGGATTTCAAACAAGGAACACAGATTGAAGCCCCAACTGTATCCATCAAACTATAAGTGGCTTTTTTAGCGCTGCCTTTCGAGCTTCTTTTGAAGGTTCCTGTACTCTAATCTACGAGTTAGTAGCAGCGCCAGTAGCGGTTTACCCATCATCGGAGGCCGAAGCATACCTTATACTAGTTCCTGAGCCCCCTGTTGCCAAAGTGAGTAGTCTTGAGCCATCTATATGTGAGCAGTCCTATGACTTTCTTTAGGCGAAGGAGTAGATTTCTTTAGGCGAAAGGTAGATTTCTTTAGCGAGGTTCCCATTCCCAGCAAAGGAACAATAAGCAAAGAAGCAAGGTACTCAGAAAAAAAGGTCTCCAATCTGCTAGCCTCTAATCGCGGCTACCCGACCCTGACGGGTTGGTTATTTTAAGATTTTGCTGAAGTTTCGCAGTAATAAAAGTGCCCAATACTTCATCAATTGTTGTTACCTCGACTTTCGGTTTCTACAATGAACCTCATGCCATATTGGAAGCGCGAAATCTGCTAATTTCTTGATCTTCTCAAATCTGCCCCAAGGGCTTGCTTTAGGCTGTTGTTGGATGTTTCACAAGTCATCTAGCTTGAATATTCATAGATATACAAAGATAATTGGCACTATTTGTAATGAACTGTGAATATAAATATTTATGTACACTCCACTTAAGACATCCTTGCAACAGGATCCTTAGATAACCTCCTCGCTGCGGTATCCAGAAATACTAGAGCTAGAGAGAGAAAAGTCGTGTATACCAACAATTTATTCAGTATCTATCAAGAGTCTATTCTGTAATCTTCTCTGTTTTCAATAACTTAATGGAGATTAACTTAATTAAATCGTAAAAGTAAAGCAAAGACCAGATGCTATGTAGCTTTTTCTTGTTTACAAGAGCAATTGCCAAAAATTACATTCTTTTAGTCAGTTTCCAGCAAATTAATGGAGTTGAACTAAATTGCAGATTAATGAAACTTAACTACATTGTAAAAGCAAAGCAATGCTGGGACTGACTGTCATGCAACTTTCCCTTCAAAGCAATTGCCCAAAATTATTTTTTTGATAAAAACTAAAACGATTATTAATGCAAACAAATATGTATTCAAGAAATCTATTTGGGCTGTGTCTTGCATCCGTATATTAATTTTAATGCTTATTTTTCTCTCTTAAATTAATTAGCCAAGATTTTTAGAAAGAGCTTTTAATAAAATCAGTTTAGTTAACTTGAAACTAGAAAAAAAATTGAACTTAACAGGACTGGAATGTATGAATCTATCAAACAAAGATTAAAGGTAGTAAACACTGTTAAATAAACACACATAATCCACAATCTGCAATATAACAACAAGAAGATCCATAAGCAAGAAGATGCCATACGCAGTGAAAAGTGGATGATACACAAGGCAGATATGATAGTATAGGAGAAAGAAATAAGAATTCATCAACGAGTAATCGCATGCCGAGTAGCCTCCCCTTGTCTATAATAGACCTCGAGTAAGGTCAGCCCTCCCCCAACCGCCTCGTAAATGCAATTTCCCGGTCATCCGGCGCATTCCCGGGTTCAGGGTTAAGCCTTGTAATATCGAGTGGTGAACCTGGAACTCCTACTTTCGCATTGGTTAGCTAGGAGGTAGACACATTGGACATTCAAAAGAGACAGAGGTAAAGACGTTGGGTATGCATGAAGGACGAGAGGCAGGCATCTGCTAAAGTTGTGGGCCCCACGGTATTTTACGTGTTTGAAATATGTTTTTGTATTATACATTTCTTTTTGCATGTGTGACAAGTGTCTATTTAAAAGCTTTGTCTTTGACTTGTTTAAAAGCTCTGTCTTTACCTTGTTACGATACAATTTGTCTTTTCTTTTATACATTACGTTTCTAGACTAGTGAATTGCTATAGCGTTTGAGGTCCAGTTCAATTTGACAGCGTTTGCACTTCAATTGGCGATCTGTTGCAAACCGCGGTATTTCGGTATGAGTTATTCTTTCACAATATTCACATATAAAGAGGCAGGGTATTTAATATTTCTTAGAAAGTTGGGAATTGGACATATCCACTTCTAACTAGTTTATCAACTAAGCATATCCTTTATTTATCTCTGGAACTGTTATTTTAGGCTTCATTTATTTGAAGCATCTGCTAAAGAAAATGCTTGAACAGTGTCAAAGGTTCCAAGTCACTCCATGAAGCCTACATCTAAGTTATTGTATTTAGAAATAATACAAAACTGAACTTACACTGAAAGAAGCTTGTTTTCTATTTTCATTAGTCTTTTTTTGGGAGGAACTGATGGGGAATGATAACATACTAGTTCTAGGTTATGCCATTATTGATGGTTCTCAAGTTGGTTTTTCTAATGTTGTAGTCCTAATGCATCCTTACCTTCGAGAAATAGTTAAGAATGGTGAAACAACGACTGGATTCTTCTAAAACTGCTGCTTCTAGGCTTCTTTTCTACCTGTATTGCTTATTCTCATTTTATGGCTTGCTTACAATGGCTTTCCAGTGCTTCCTTTATCAAGTTATATTGTTCTCCATAGCAATTTTTCCATTTCTAGAAATTTTTCCATTTCCAATTCCTTTTATTATTTGTAAATATGACTTGTTGCTAGAAATTTGATATTTGTTTGGCAACATAATGCAAGAGCCTATTGTTTTAATATATATATTTTGTTCGAAACAATCATCTTCAATTTTTGCTAATTTGATCAATATTTTTTGCAAACCTGTAGAAGACAATTGCAGAAGGCAAGTCTGGTAAGCAATTGGAAATGATGGAAGAAATAATAGATGTTGACAGTTATTTGTCATTTAGACTTGAAATCTATCACTGCTAGGTTGTTATTGCATGCTAAATTCATTGCCCTATCAAAAGAAACCAAGGTATTTGTTATAAGTGCATTTTGGTGCTCTTGGATTGCTTTTCCTTTCTCCAAACCTGCATTTTCTGCATATTTTTATCATAAATTAGATCTGGTATCTGTGGACAACAACAAGGTTTTCCTTATTTCAACATATTCTTTAATGGCAACTCAAGAATATCTCTTACTCTTGGTTTAAACAATCAATTATCAGATGTCATTCCTGTGCATCAAAAGGTAACTCGTTTTTTCATCAATTGGGTGATATCTAAGTGTTGCTTGGCATATCCTAATGTAAATTAACTTTATTTCAAACGTAGCACTGACTAATTAGCTCCTAACCCTCACTATATTGTGGTGGTTTATGCCCTAGTTTCTTGTTAAATTCTCTTAAGGCATCTTATCACTTATTGGGCATTGGTCTCTCTAAACATATATTGAGGTATACGCTTGTTGAAGTGGATCGTACTTTGCATTATAACGATCTGTTTGAGAGGTTTGCTTCCATAGATAGGGGCAACTCCTTTTCTTTCAAGGAATTGACCTAAAGTGAAGAGCAAATCATATTAAGGTGACCATGGTGCATTTTTCAAGTGCGCTTACACTGCGTCACCATGGTTAGGAAATTCGTAAGGTTGCTAATTTGAGCAGAAACAAACACAAAATGGTTCAACGAGTAAGTGTCTAGATGAAAGGCCTTCATAAAATCAACACAAAAGTAGTACAACTTCAAGTGATTCTGTCTAGCCTACTAAATGCTAGCTCAAACAATGAATATGTGATGCATTGTCTGGTGCTCAATTAGCCTGTCTAATCTTTCCTTTCTTAAGTAGACTTGATTGACTACACTCTTTTGATATTTCCTCGTCTCGTTTCTAGACTTCCATTTTTCTTTCTTTACACCTTTTTCAAGGTCTACCAAGATAGAGAAAGATGAACCAAGACATCAACTTTCTTCTTCTTCTTATACATCCTTCCATAGAAAAATGATGTAATGATCCCAGTCTATCCTGACCTAGTGAGGGATATCGGGGTTAGTAGTCAATCATGTTCATGATGGGCTAAAGTATTGTCTTACTTGAGTTGGGTTTATCTCCTTCTCAATCTAACATGGTCTTAAATCCTAGTCACATTGAGCAGATCTAACAATGTGTCGGATCTATGATATAGCCTAGCTACGTATAGCTATGGAAGTTGGCCATTTCCAATTCCTTTGTTATTTATAAATATGGCTTGTTTCTAGAAATTTGATATTTGTTTGGCAACATAATGCAAGAGCCTATTGCTTTAATATATATATTTTTTTCGAAACAATCATCTTCACTTTTTGCTAATTTGATCAATACTTTTTGCAAACCTGTAGAAGACAATTTCATGCTAAATTCATTGCCCTATCGAAAGCAACCAAGGTATTTATTCTAAGTGCATTTTGGTACTCTTGGATTGCTTTTCCTTTCTCCAAACTTGCATTTTTTGCATATTTTTATCATAAATTAGATCTGGTATCTGTGGACAGCAGCAAGGTTGTCCTTATTTCAACATATTCTTAAATGGTAACTCAAGAATATCTCTTGCTCTTGGTTTAAACAATCAATTATCATATGTCACTCCTGTGCATCAAAAGGTAACTCATTTTTTCATCAATTGGGTGATATCTAAGTGTTGCTTGGCATATCCTGATGTAAATAAACTTTATTTCAAACCTAGCACTGACTAATTAGCTCCTAACCCTCACTATATTGTGGTGATTTATGCACTAGTTTCTTGTTAAATGCTCTTAAGGCATCTTATCACTTATTGGGCATTGGTCTATCTAAACATATATTGAGGTGTGCGTTTGTTGAAGTGGATCGTACTTTGCATTATAACAATCTATTTGACAGGTTTGCTTCCATAGGTAGGGGAAACCCCCATGGTTTCAAGGAATTGACCTAAAGTGAAGAGAAAATCATATTAAGGTGACCATGGTGCATTTCTCAAGTGCGCTTACGCTGCGTCACCATGGTCAGGAAATTCGTAAGGGTGCTAATTTGAGCAGCAACAAACACAAAATGGTTCGACGAGTAAGTGTCTAGGTGAAAGGCCTTCATAAAATCAACACAGAAGCAGTAGAGATTCAAGTGATTCTGTCCAGCCTCCTAAATGCTAGCTCAAATAGTGAATATGTGATGCATTGTCTAGTAGTCCCGCTTGAGCCCGGCTTGGCCTCTAGCTATCTAACGGTTCCTCTCAAACTAATCAGACTCATAAAGATTGATTGTTGTAGGATATAATTTAGTGAAAACTATGACCAATCATGGCAGTCCTATAATTCTTAGTATCCACGACATTTCTTGATTTGCGAATAGGGTGAATGATATGGTGGAAACATGAAGGGTTGGAAATTGGAACAAACAACCTCATTAAAAAGGATAGCAGGTGGATAGAACGCTCTTTGTACTGGCCATGCTAATTGAAGGATCTGTCTGGGAAGATGGCAATGGCTTGCCAATATCATCAGGGCTTTTGGTTTCAGTTGTGCATCAATGCATGGTACAAATAAAACCCATATACCAGTTAGCTTCTAAATAATTAAAAAACCAGAAATTCAATTATAATTACAATTTTAAGAGCAACGCCCTTATGGGTTTCCTCTGTTTGACCGAGATCAACGCCACCTTATGCTAGGCTCTAGTAATTCAGCCAATGTTCAAGTCTTCCTCTTGTTCTGGTTACTTTATGGCTAATGTACTAGCCCAAACCAGTGGTTTGGTCTCTTACAGTTAATCATAATCAAATACAAGATCCTAAACTAAGAAATCCATTACAAGCCCAAATAACACCAATTCTATGAGAATGTAAGGAATTGCAAATGTGCATGGTTGTAAGCATGGATGCCATTCGCTATTATTAAAAAAAAACTAATGATATATATAGGAATAAGATGTTTTATTATTCATACACATAGATAAGACACTCCCTCATATATTTACTTATCGATATAAGGCCATTAATGGAATAAACTAATGATACATAAAGGCCTCATACATCTACCTATTGATATTATGTAAGGCCATTGTTAGGAAAAAATAAATGATACATAGAGGAACCTAAGGTTTTCTCAAGGGAGAGTTGACACTAGCCTCATACATCTAATGGTTTATGTGAGATATTATATAAGGATAATGCCATATCTTTTTTGGAAGAGACACAAAAAGCCCTCTTCTCTTTCACGAAAATGGATATTACCTTTTACATATTTATAAAAAAAGGATTGTGATGATAAAGTAGTTTCAGTGAACACTCCGTTTGTTTGAAATCATTAGTATTCTGAATATCTCTATAAGATCTCAAAATTCTTTATAAGGATCAATTCCCAATTAAACTGAACTAGCAATGAATCTTGGTGAACACAATGAATATTTGAAAAGAAATTAATTCCAGCTCCTTCCCGCCATAAAAAGGTGCAGGGAATGTTTCTAGAGAAGATATACACAAGCATCATCCTCTTAATGTAATCCTTGAGAATGTACTGGATGTATCCCAAGGAAATTTTGGCACCTCTCAAATGACATTGATGAGCTAAGTTCGAGTTTCTGAACCATGTGGACAACACATTGATTCATCCTACCAAATGAATTCAGTTTGTTATGATACCCTTTATCAGTCAGCAAGAAGGATGGGTAATGTACACTCCTCAACATCCAAGAATACACGTACTCAACATAGTAGCTCTAAAGTTGTGCTACTCCCTGAAGTAGTTACTGAAGGCCAAGGTATTTTTGAAAGTGGCGAGTATGATATTGCCTACACTGAGAACAGAGGAAAGTAATTTTGTTGGGCATTTTCAAGTGAACTTTCATGAGGCCACCTATAACCAACGTCTCTTTAGTTTTCCAAGTTGCATTACATTATTAGTAGGCTTGTCATGTTGGTTGAGATATCAATAGCTAACTACAGGGGAGGGTAGAATGTTGTATCGAGGAGAATGTGATCTGTATACTTTTTGTATGCATGAAATTTTTTAAGGGATTTTATTCTAGTTTCAATAATATATTATGAACTTTTGGAGTGCGAGCATGACTTAAATCCTACTCCGAAGGATGTGGTCCCAATTTTTTTAGAGATTGCTTGCATCTCATAGATTGAATAGTTAAGACATATAATGTTTCTTAGATAGAGAAGTTAGAACATGACTTGAAGTTGCAAGTCTCTTTATATTTTAGTAGTTTCATATAATGGAAGTTCGCTCATTTGCTACAAAGTGTGTCTAACTAGTATCAAACCCTGCTTGACAATTTCATGCCCAATTCATTGTTGGTAAGTTAAAAAATGAATTTAAATTTGCTAAGAAGAAGAAGCCTGACTAAAGGCTAGTTTATATTTTATTTCCAAATAGGCTGCATGTTCAGCTATCACATCTTGCAGCACTTGGTTATGCAAGAATACTTTTGTTGTACTCTCTCATTGGTTAGAGGACTTTTGGGCTAAGCAGTGTCCACAGGTCTGTTGTCCTGTAAGAGAAAAAACTCCTGGCCTGATCATGCAATTTAGTTCATTGCTTTATATCACAATTATCTGGGCAACTAAATCTGCCATCAACCTAGAAGGTTCTCAAAACCTCCTCCTCAAGGGATTCCAATCAACGATAAGGGATTATTCCTGTATTTAAAATGAGAGATTTGGAAGAATATTTAAATACCTGAGGCATCTTCACAGTCATTTTCTTAGGTAAAAGTTTAGAAAAAAGCTTCATTGCCTTTGGAGCTTCTTTGTTACTCCCTGCTTCCCAAAGTTATGCTGCATTTTTTCATTATTTCTTTCCACTGCTTCCTTTTGTCAAGTTATATTGTTCTCTAGAGCAATTTTTCCATTTCCAATTCCTTTGTTATTTATAAATATGATTTGTTGCTAGAAACAATCATCTTCACTTTTTGCTAATTTGATCAATATTTTTTGCAAACCTCTAGAAGACAATTGCAGAAGGCAAGTCTGGTAAGCAATTGGAAATGATGAAAGAAATAATAGATGTTGACAGTTACAAATTCAGATTACAATGCATTTTGCTTGACAACGTTGATAGTGTATTAAAAAGAAATGGTCTTTTTAGACTAAATGCATTTTCATATACTGTAGGAGATTGTCTATTTGACTCATTCGAAATGCTTCTACATTTTCGTTATACTCCAAATGAACTATGAAATTAGTTAATAGAACATTTTCTTTTTTTCTTAAACAATAATGATGTTGAAGCAATAGAGTCATATGAGTATGAACTAACAACTGACTTCCTATACGATTTACATGGAATTAATGATTTTGGTACATATCTTCATAAAATGCGTTGTTCTGCATCTACAAATATAAAGGAGTCTAACCGAGGTTTATGGGGCGATACCTTTTTCATACGTTGGTTAGCTAAATGGCTAGATATATCAATTGGAGTTTGGTCATTTACAAGAAAAAAAAGATATTTGCTTTTTAATCAACATGAAAATACAATTCCATATTGCATTCTCTTTCATGATGAAAATCTTGTTAGTGGTCATTATGAACCATTACTTTACCAAAAGTTTCCAATATGCATTTGCAGCTAGTCTAATATCTACCTGTCATCTATTTGCAAAGATATTGAAAGCCATTGGATGTATATTGCAGATAATATGCTTTTAAATGAATTAACGATCATAAAGCCAATGACATCTAATTGTGGTGACAATCTCTTTAATGCAATTTGCTATTTAGTGGCAACAGAATTTGATGCACAGTGTTTGCGACTCTACATTGTCCAATCTTTTTGCAATGCACTTATGCATAAGAATCGAGATGCATTACATTGTTTAGAACAATACCTAGTAGTTGATGTGATACACTATGCAATGAATAACAACTGGCAACGATATCTCATAAATAAGGCAATGCCATATGAGAAAGGACAGGTAGAAGGCGGACCATTCTGCTTGCAATGGATATCTGTCATATTCAAAGTTAATATCCAAGTATGGTCCTCGGTTGCTAATAACTTTGTCAGTTATAGTTCTGCTTATTCAATATGCAATCATATTGTTAACATCATGTCATTCAGGACAGATACATCACATATTCACTACCACACAATGATACAAAAATATGTTCGCAATTCTCAACAAGTGTACATGGAAGCAAAAGACGATTGTAATCAATTGCATCATAAGCATATACTAGAAAAACAACAATGTATATCTCAAGTACATTTTAACAATAATATTCAATTTGAGATAGCATCTCATTTAGAACAAATGTAGCCAACTAAGCATCGTAGGCTCAATTATCACAAACTAAAGCAATTCATCGGTACCAAATGCAAATGCAGCGATGTACATAACAATGACAACATCTTTTGTGATAATCATGTACTAGAAAATCAACAACCTAGTTCTCGCATAAGCAAATTTGGTAATCAATTGGAAATAATGGAAAAAATAATAGATGTTGACAATGACAAATTCAAATTACAATGCATTGTGCCTGAGAACATTGATTGTTTTTTACTAGAAAAACAACAATGTATATCTCAAGTACATTTTAACAATAATATTCAATTTTAGCTAGCATCTCATTTAGAACAAATGTGACCAACTAAGCGTCGTAGGCTCAATTATCATAAACTGAAGCAATTCATACATACAAAAAGCGAATGCAGTGATGTAGATAACAATGATAACATCTTCTGTCATAAGCATGTACTAGAAAATCAACAATCTAGTCCTTGCATACATCTCAATAACAAGATTGAATTTGAAATAGCATCTTGCTTACAAAAATTGCCCAGGTGTCATAAGCTTACATATCACCAAATAAAGTAATTCATATGTACAAGAAGCAAATGCAATGACATATGCAAAAAAGCATCTTCTAATAAGAAGTCAAGAATGACAAGCAAGAAAGATGCAAAACACATTTATATGTAACAAGTCGAAGACACGCCTAGGAATACATGTGCAGTTTGTACCAGATTGCATTTTGCAAAAAATATCAGATTCTTCACTATAGAGTTGCAAGAAAAGCATATGAATTTGACATTGAACAATAGGACCTTCAGCAATGAAAACATATGTATTGCTTGCAAAAAAGCACTCCAGAATGGAAAGCTTCCACAATTTGCAACACCTGAACAAATAAGATGTAACATTCCATTGCCAACTGTAAATACACTTTCAGATCTAAAAGAAAGACTTGTGTCACTGAGAATTGCATTTGGACAAATCAGACAATGGGGATATAGGCGATCACAAATTGGCCTAATAGGATCAATTATCAATGTACCAGTTCATATGGACGTTGTGCAA